>VICI01001072.1:0-26280 GCA_019593645.1 Akabosia matsudoensis | reverse complement strand
GCGATTGCGTTGGCATCTTCCCAACAGAGCTGTCACAATTGGACGGGGCGAAATGAGGATTCTGTTGCTTAGAAACAAACAAATCATTTGGAATGTGAATGCATCAACGAGATCATACCATGAATGTGAATGAATCATACGAGATCATTCTCTGGAATGCATGAACACATTTTTTTTTCTTTGCCGGTTATCTTATCAATCACGATAGTGATGGTTCTTCCTTCCATAAAGTTAACATAAGCGAGATATGGTTAAAGTTAACAACTCTGTCATCATATGTGTGCACACAGATGTGTGAAAGTCTAATAAAGCTATCAATGAATCATACAAACATCTACTAAAAAACGAAAACAAACAGGTCATTTGACAGGTAAACATGGAAAAGAGTGTAGGAAAACGGGCGATAATTGTGCATGGAGGAGCAGGCAAAATTACTAAGCAAAGGTATGCAGGAAAGTTTAATGGAGTTCAGGAGGCGGTTAGAGTCGGTTACAAACTACTGGCGACCACGGATAACCCTATGGATGCTGTAGAGGCAGCTATTAAGGTCATGGAGCTCAACGAAAATTTTAATGCTGGTAATGCAACCATACCATTATATCTAGGTTAGTAAATGTTGCTCTATTAATGCATGGGGATGTACAGGATATGGTTCTGTTCTCACGTACGATGGAGATGTTGAGCAGGACGCGCTTATCATTCGTGGGTCAGACCTGAAGGCAGGTGAGCGTTGGTAAAAAAAACTTCAACAGAAGTATGGTGTATTATGACATTAGCCCTTTATAGGTGGAGTTGGAGCAATTAAACATGTTCGACATGCAATATCAGTCGCACGGGCAGTTATGGAAAAAACTCAACATAGTCTTCTTGTTGGGCACG
This sequence comes from Akabosia matsudoensis, assembly GCA_019593645.1. Taxonomy (NCBI): domain Eukaryota; kingdom Metazoa; phylum Arthropoda; class Collembola; order Entomobryomorpha; family Paronellidae; genus Akabosia; species Akabosia matsudoensis. The sequence goes on along the minus strand of VICI01001072.1, from coordinate 25,401 downwards.
GGGCGGAAGAATTTGCGAAAAAACAAGGATTTCCAATAATTGATTCTGAGGAGTTCATCTCACCGCGATCCAAAGAACTACTTGATATGATTTTGAGAGATCAAGTTGCAGCGACAACCGAAATCCCACAATGTTCCCCTGAACCTAAGTATTTATAGCATTTAAATCAGCATGCATACAAGTCCCCCAATCATCTTTATGAAATGTATGAATTTCTGTTCAGACTTTCAACAGGAGAGGGTGGAACTGTGGGTGCTGTTGCTATTAACTCTCTTGGTGAAATCGTAGCAGGAACTTCTACGGGAGGAATAGCTGGTAAACTTCCAGGGCGTGTTGGCGACACGCCAATCATTGGTGGGGGGACATTATGTGATGACTCAGTTTGCGGTGTAAGTGCAACAGGTCTTGGCGAAGCTATAATGAATGCATGTGTTTGTTCGAGAATCGCAGAAAACTTAAGGCTTGGTACTTGCAAATCTATTAAATTGTTATCGCAGATATATACTTCATCAAATGTGAGCCCTTTGTTAATTTCGTTATACAGGGATATCTCCAAATGAAGCCATTTTGTCAGCCCTTGATTTTATGACAAAGAAAATGCCAGAAGGAGACGGTGGAGCAATTCTTATAACTCATGCCGGTGAGGTCGCATTTGAGTTCAACTCAGAGAACCTGGCTTGGGCATACATAAAAGAGAATTTGCCAGAGATACACTTTGGAATAGAAAAAGGAGACGATTTCACAACACTGCTATAAGTTTACAATTATTATAGTAGACTAATTTACTATGATAACACACAACTAATCGGTCAATTTTTTAAATGCGATAAACCGGAAGAATATAGATTTTTAGAATTTCTTCAAAGTCTCGTAAATTCGGTTGTATACCAATGTTTTTGCGTCAATTGCAAATATGAAGTCAAGATGCGTAAATCGAGTATAATTTACTCTGAAGTAGTCATTGACATTTGGCAGCTCAGCTTTAAGACGGTCCACGTCCTGTAAAATATACGACATGATATTGACATCTCTCATTCCAATTAGGTATTTGTCACCATCATCATGTTACTCACTTCTTTGACTGCTAGCCAATCGTTGTCCGACCAATACAAAGAGACAGGAGCGGTCACTTTGGTTGTGTCATATTTTGGAGGCGAATCTTGTCCATAAACTTTTATATTTTCATGTTTTCCATAGTCAAATTGTCGGAATTCTCCTGAATTGATTCCTTGTGCGAAATGGAACGCTGTATGCGTACTTGCACCGGCAGGAGTGTGGCTGAGGATGAGGGGCAACATGGTCTGCAACAGTTACACACAATCTTTTTCCAAGTTTTTTGTGTTATGTACATTTTTATTAGACGTTTTTTGGAAAATTACCTCATTCAGTTCTTGTTTATCAAAGCCACTCAAAACGAACACCAAGTTCTCACAAATAGCTTCCCGAATGATTTCGTGATCGCATGCAATACGACGGAAATAAGTTATCCAGCCATTCTGCGGAAGAAACTCGCGGTCGCCAAACAGTTCAGTAATTATCTGGAATGTATCGTGACATGACTTTTATGAGTTTCAAATAATCTCAAGTGTTTTAGATTGAAAAGTAAGTACATATTTTTACCTCTGCTTCTGCAGAAAATGGTGCTAAAATCCGAATAGGACTTTTAATATGTTTCACATAGGCAATCGGTGCGAGAGCAAACATATTGCGAATTTTGCTGTTGTACTGCGGGTATGTTTGCATTGTAATCCAAAACATGCAAGTTCCCATGCTATGGCCGATGTAGAACAAGTTTTGCTGTTTAGTTTTCTCCAAAATGTAGTCCAGCACGGCAGGTATATCGTAAACGCCCATTTCATGAAAACTGAGAATTGGTTTCACAACAAGAAAAAACATTTTCTAAATTTTGTTTGGACATGTCAGCATATTTTTTAAACAAGTTTTATATACACACCTGAACTTCCAAAACTTGCTGTCTTTTGGGGACAGGGTTGTGTGGTTCTTGGAATATGTATTACCCCGAGCATTTCCCATCCATACATCGTAACCTCTGTTTGCAAGCCCATATGCTGGAAATTTCATTTGAAAAAAAACAGATGATAAAAAACTACGGATCCTGGAATAACTCTCTTGATCTTTTATACCTAATGCTTTGTCCACTGTGTTCATAATCCAATCCGCTGACGATGCGAGAAATCCATGTTGCAAATAGACAACATCCTTTCCAGAACGAGGACCGCTGTCTGGAGTGATTCCGGACGGAATTCGATGCAGCTCAAGAATGTACCCGTCTTCGGTCACGACATGATGAACTTCCACAGGAAACCCTTGTTCTTCAATAAGTTGCGGCTAGGTAAACAAAAGATCAAAGGAAGGTAGAACCCAAAACTGATTTTCCCAACAAACCAAACAAAAATGTATATTTCTTTGAACTTACCACCGTCTTATCTTCATCTGAAGGTATATAGTTGTACCGGTACGGTTTCAAATCTTCTCCAGATATACCATTGCCGTCCACTTCATAAAATAAAACTTCTCCATCATCATCATCATATCCCTGTCCCATTCCAAGAATGGAAATCACGATTGTGCACACAGCTATGAGTCGCATTATTATTGCACTACAAACCATATAATTTCGTTATTCACAATAACAGAGTAATTCTTTTCGCAAAATGTAACTAAGAAAATGTAGCTAATGCGCACGGGCTAATATAAGGATTTTTAGTAGGAAGGTTTAGCGGAAATCTTGACGCAATGAGTCATATAATTTTGACAGGAATAGCCGCAATACCAGTTTATCAGAATGCTATCCCTCTTCTCCTGTGCACTACACAAGACGAAGCGAGCTGGGAACATTCTGCCCTGTAATTTCCCATGTTTGCTGTGATAACTCTGATTCATGCAATACATGCAACGACAACTATCTTTGTTTGACCTTTGAAGCATAGGAATTGGCTTGTCAGACGAAAAAGTATAAGATTTTATGGAGCATTGAAAGATATTATAACCAAACGAGTGCTTTTTTCCCCAGTATTTTGGACGCTTTACCATCATAAAAAGAACTAAAACAAAAAAATAACATGCATGACGGCAGAAGCACGTGATGGCTCTTCATAGTTATGTTCATTGTTCTTCGGTTGGATATGAAAGTTTCACTTGTTTGTGCACAGCAAATTCTTACTGAAAGAATTTGACCAGTAAACCATTTTGGCTTGGTATACATCATAATCTTATTTGCTTTCGTTTCAGTTGCTTGTGTGTGCGCTTACAAGCATTTTAACGATAATATCAAAGTTTTGGTCATGATAATAAGCATACGCATGGGATACGGTTTTACATGGTGGCCAAAATGATACCCATTAAGATTATTTTCTAATGAATTTTAATGCATAATGTGTCCAGAAATGTCAACATCAGATCGTATAAATTGCTCAGGACACAAGGAATTACGTGACATCCAAAAATAAAGCATGATGCTGTAAACCAGTAAACCGAAGCTATTTATAAATCCTGTAAGCCCAGCAATTTGTCATTTGAAATTAACGTTATTGTTCCGGCCTGCATAATTACGCTTCTGACACAATGTACTCCTGTCGACGCAACGACGAGAGTCGCAACTTTCCCCAGAGGTTCTGCTAGTTCGCAAGAGGATTTTTACACAATCAGCACGAGACTCTCATACAATGTAAACTGAATTTAACGGAAACCGACGTATACACTTGCTTTTCGTGTTTTAAAACACTCCTGTTATGCAAAATAATTCCTGTAGTTGCATTTTATCGCAGTGTAAACGGTTGTAAAATAGGTTTTAGTAATAAAAACTGCAAATAAATCTATGAGGAATGCTAACAACCGAAAAACCTCCTCCAGTCGTTCTTGAAAAAAGCCTTTTGTTCCGCTTTATTCGTCCAAATATTATTATTATTACACTGCAAATGTGAATTACACGCTACATTATCCAGAGCTGCAAACCTTTTGAAATATTTATACAAGTAACAAAAAAACTCTTATAGTTTGTAGAGCGAGAACTACTTACTACATAAATTTTAAACTGTAAATATAGTTTCCTTTCACCGGAAACCTCTTGGTGAATAATAATGGCTGGATAATTTCGTTGGACTGCATACCTCAGCAGCATAAATAGCTATTTTTTCTCTCTCCATTCATGAAGCCATAAACGCACTCTCACATTTTTATGCAGAGAACTGTTCCTGAAAAGTAGTATATTTTTGACATAAAGTAATAAGCTGTAGCATATTCCGCATTAGCACATGCACAGTGGGAAGATCCTCTCAAAAAATGAAGCATTTTTAAGTTTTGTCACGCCAAAAGTAGATTTCATACTGCTAATAATCATACAACAGAGACATGAACGTGCACACAAGCAACTTTTAGCAGAGGAGGAAAGAGTCATTGGGGCGGTTTACGAAAAAAAGGGAAAGCAGGAGAGAAAAAAGAGAGAAAGGCTCACCCAGTCGTAGGAACTTTCTCTTTCAAATTTCACTCTAGTGTCGCGGTATGCTGTGTTTTTAGGAATGAAGCAATACAGGAAATGATAATAAACTAGGCTGGTTGGACTCACGAGAGGGTATAATGTATAGAGGGAAAATGTGACATAAATACGAGAAGGCCGAGGTTGAAGGAAAGAAGAAAAAATGCAAGTGCCACTTTTCCTGGTGACTCGTGCCGAACAATCACATTTTCAAGAAAGACATTTTACGAGGAAAGTTGGTAATGCGAAGCAGTAACTAAGAAAGTGTTTTGACAGAAAAAGAAAGATATCTTCGTCGAGATGAGTACTGCCGAAAGGCACGAAGAAAGCTGAGACGCAGGAAGTAACTAGGAAATTCTGTCAATTGAAGATTCAACGAAACAAAAAAAAGTAAATTGACTCATGACTAGAAACGATGATTTTTATCGACGACGACATTTCCTTTCGATTTACGAAAAGCTTTACTTGAATCCTAAGAGTTGGGAGAGAGGAAAAAAAAGTGAAAAAAATGTCTGACATGACGAGTTTCATTACTGATTGATTAGTTTTTTTTTCTTCAAAGAACTGTAAAAGAAGTGTGTGTTGGATAGGTATGTGAAAGTGTATTTTTGATTGTTGAGTGGAAGAAAAATTTATTAGTCTTCAAACAATTTCGAAAGAAGGACATGAAAAAATACGGGTGGGAAAAAATGGACAGACTTGAAGAAAGTTCTTGTACGAGCTGTTATTACAACGCCGCGAGAGAGGAAAGGTATAGAAAAAGAAAACTTTTGGGGTTCTTGAATTGTTCCTGACATGAGAATGTTGGTTGTGTTAGAAAAAAATATACGAGCTGGAATTTGTAGAGCAAAGTGGGTAGCACGCACATCCAACACTGACCAAGTTAGAAAAAGAGAGAAAGTAGCCATTCATTAGAGAGAAATGCAATTTTGCAGACGTATATTATTAGGAGAAAGCTCAAATGTGGAACTAATGATTCTTGGAGGAAAATATTTAATATAGTGAAAGCTGAGTGTGTGTTTGCAGCAAGATAAGTCGTCATAAATTCCTAATGTTTTCCCCTAAATTCTTCATGGCATGAATAATCACAATCAGTCATTTCATATTTAACAGTCAATAACTTTCGTATTATGGGAAAGTTGTTTGAAAAATACATATAAGCCAGTAAATTTCGTGAAGGTGCATTTAGCAGCGTATAAGATGCTTCATCGTTTCTGCTAATGTTTTCACCTAAATTCTTCATGGCATGAATAATCACAATCAGTCATTTCATATTTAACAGTCAATAACTTTCGTATTATGGGAAAGTTGTTTGAAAAATACATATAAGCCAGTAAATTTCGAGAAGGTGCATTTAGCAGCGTATAAGATGCTTCATCGTTTCTGCAAACAGCCAAAGGTGCCAGAATATAAATAAAGACATACTCCACAAATCTTACTACGTCATATTCTAAAGGAATCGCTGTGTAAAAATAAGGTATAGTCCAAATTTTCCTGAGTATTATGATTACCACGCGCATATTCCATAACTCACCTTGTTAATTTAACATGCGAACCAATCTTCGCACATTTTCTGGATTATCTGAGTTGATAAAGAGTGCATACGTGTTTTCATTTCTGCTTGAATAATAGAACAGAGAACACTCTCCAAGAATGTTTACTTATTAGACCACTACTCTTATGAAAACAGGCCGAGGAAAAGAAAAACGTTTTCTATCAATGTGGTCATATACGAAGCACTTGTGACTCTGTCCACAGGCTCAAAAAAAATTACTTAATATTCATAGGTTGTAGTTTTATCAGTATAGCCTCTCCATCGCCCAACACACTATCATCCAAAGTTTTTCATTTTCGCAGCCAAAAGAGCACTCATGCGAGAAACTTGAGAAAATTAAATGAAAAATGGTAAAGGAAGAAAAGGAGGCTGGTACTAACAAACAAGGACACCACCGGTAACAGGTAACAAATGACTGTTTACCACCAGCCGGCAAAGAAATTGGTTGATCAATGCTGGCTTGTATGCAAAAGTGGAACAAATTTTTGGGATGCTAGACAGAAAACTGAATGTTTTCCTTTCCTCTAAAGGAAAATTTAAATTAATGCCATCCGAAAGAAAGTTTTCTTTCGTTTAAGTGGAATGGAATATTGCATTAGCAAAAGTTTATAATAAATCAACCATGATGATCGTTATCCTTGCCAGGGATATAAGACGCCACCATCCACAAAAAAAAACTTTTCAAGTCCACCTCTTCGTCTTTTTCCTTGCTCCGACACTTTTAATATCTTTTCATAACATCGCCGTTGAAGTGTTCATCAAGATAACCCAAGTGGTCATATTTGTTATGAATGAACGTTTTTTATGTAGAAAGTCTTCATAAATGTCCATTTCATTTCTCACCTGTGCTTCTCCTCGTCTCATTCATTTTATGTATTTTTATGAAGCAACAACTCCCAGAGGGAAGCATTACCAAAAAAATACAATTTAGTAAATGCATCCACTTAATGTTAAAAAGATAAGCGTTCTAGCATGGAACAAGCACACATATGCTCGACCTCTGGGAGCAACTAATCTGTGACAAGCGTATACATCCATACACCTTTACCCATAAGATAGTCATACCTATCAACACCAAAAAGACAATATCATTTAGAAAACCAGAATAAAATAGCATCAAGTTACGAAACATGTTTTTTTTTCTTTTCTTGATATTGCGATGGATCTTCACGGTACTGCTGCTGGCCTGACATGAAACCACGTAAAAAAAGCATCCAGCCTTTTCATTCTACGTGTGTGCCTTACATAAAAAAATCACTCTCCAGAATTCCTTCGCACACACATACACACACATCAACCCTATTTTTTTATACTCAAGCTACAATAAAAGTCCATCATTCCATGTAAGGATTTTTTTTTCGTTATTTGGTCGACTCCAGTATAAAACGTTTGCCACATGCCTTGTTACTCCATCAGTGTCCACCAAGTAAGCCTTAGAGCTTGTTTTGTCGGTAAGAAAACTTATCGTTAAAAAAATCCATGCCATGTGTGTTTCTCTAGATTTTCTTAAGGTGAACCATCTCTTCATAATAAAACCTAACGAAGAAAAATATGTGAGAGTACTACTTGACTAGAGCCTAATGGCATCCAAGATATTATGCCATTTTAGAAGTGAAGCTTCGCTCATTTATCATGCAAAAAAAAACGGTTACCCTCTGAGAGCTCATCATGCCTGTATGTACAAAAAAGTTTGGAAATAATAGTCTTAGTGTACACATAAGAACTTCCAAAACATGTATAAACATTAGTTGTACAAGCAAGTCATGATGACTTAGGTATTTAAAGTTGTCTACATCTGCTTGTATGAAAGTGATAGGTCTTCTTGTAAGAGTTCCCTAAGAGCAGAGTGGTACAAGTGAAGTGGCGAGGGCTACGGTGTGAGAATACCTGTACGCAGGTTTTTCATTATTATGGTTTTGTGCGTGTTAGAATACCATTAACTTTTTTTACTTAGTATGTTTTTTAGTAGCCAATAATACGGACAAAAGTTTTTTTTACTTTTAAACATGATAGCTTTTGTGCGTAGAAAATATTGTGAGGAAACAGTTTTACTACTCGGCGGGTGAAGAATGATGATGGTTGTGAACGTGAAAAATATAGTAGCCAGTTCCGGTTGATGGTGGAATGTTTGTGGGAAATACGAGGCTCAAGAGCACGTATAAATCAGTCAGTCAAACCATCCAGTGGGTTCATTCGCAGAGTTCCCCGGTTCGGAGAACGGTGCCATCGCAAATACGGAGGACAAAGGAACCAGAGAGCTCTGCTACTGTGGCTGCTGCTGGAAGAAGAAAAAAATGTGTGCTGCGAATTCAGCTGGAGTTGGTGTTGGAAGAGGTACCCATCCTAATAAACCTATAACAAATTACTGCCATTTTTTTACTAATTGAAGAACTATTTTGCGAAGGAATGTTCTTAAAATTTGGGTTTGTTTTTTTAGACTCCACTGGACAAGATGAAGACGATGAAATCAGTCCTCCATTACTAGTCCGGATTCAAACAATTGATTTGCAGAGTTTAGATTTCCAAACGAATATCGGTAGCTCAGCGAAATTCCGCCATGTAAATAATAGTTTTCACGATATTCACTTAGATGAGTAGTTTGTCTTAGCAAATAAAAGTTAAATGGTCCATTGTAAAAAAACTCTTTTTTATGGTTATTATTATGCATACCTATACTTTCACTTTCTTATTCAGAAGTTTTCTTTTTTTATAGTTATGTTTTTTTTGTAGCTTATGTGTGTTTTCTTTAACTTTCCCATAGTTGACTTGTATAGAGGCAACAAACCTGTTTCTCTTTGTGGGAAGTACGTCTGGAAGTGTGTACGTGTTTTCCCGAGACACTTTGAAGTTTCTCTTTATCATTCCATTCAAAGGAGGGAAGGTCTGCAGCATCGCGTGCTCTCAGGATGAGTCTGACATTGCTGTGGGAAGCATCCGAGGCAAAGTATCAATTTACAGAATTTCTCCAAATGTTCACTACATGCAATCAGTTGCTTCCGCTCCCTTGATAGACGCCTTCCGGGACATTTACGATGTTCCGCACCATGCAGGAGCTGAAATTACCGAGCTCCAGTGGAGTCCTAATGGAAAATATCTGTTTGTGGGGGATAGTCAAGGGGTTGTCTCCCAAATGGATGTATGTCAAGCCTTTCTTTTCTCCAAAACTAAATATTTTAAAGAAAATTTCCTTTAAAAAATACATTTTTACACTTTCTCCAACCATTCTTCACTTTAATTTTCCCAACTTAAAGAGCCAAAAAACCTAATATTCACACTATGAAGCTAATATGCAAAACATGAGCTGAAATATTAATCATATTTTCCTCGTAAATAATTCACTTTTTTCTCTTCCCTAAACCCAAAAAAACTTGATTATACTTTCTATCTTTCTTGTATTGTTTTAGATTGGTTGTTTAGACGAGTTTCCTCGTCCTGTACCCTCCAAAGTAATTCTGAAACTGCAGGATCGCGTTCTCCAGATCGACTGTCAACCATTCTTCACTTTAATTTTCCAACTTAAATAGCCAAAAACCTAATATTCACACTATGAAGCTAATATGCAAAACATGAGCTGAAATATTAATAATATTTTCCTCGTAAATAATTCATTGTTTTCTCTTCCCTAAACCAAAAAGAAAAACTTGATTTTACTTTCCATCTTTTTTGTATTGTTTTAGATTGGTTGTTTAGACGAGTTTCCTCGTCCTGTACCCTCCAAAGTAATTCTGAAACTGCAGGATCGCGTTCTCCAGATCGACTGCTCGTTCCCGTTCCTCGCCGTCTGCACCCTCGCCGCTGTGTTCCTCTGCGACCTGGAAAAAGAGGATTTCACACGTGTTCAGTGTACAAAGAACGTCGACATTCGCTCAACCGGGCTGTGTCTAATGATACTCCCGGAACGATCCTCACTCCGAGATTTGGCCAAGGAAAGAACAATTCCGTCTGCAAAATTAATGCTGTTCATTGGTGAAGTCGGCTGCTGCACCGTTCACGCTTGCAACATGGAGGGAACAGTGCAGTACTCGAGGCGTATTCAGGTTTCCAGCAAAGTTAGCAGCCACCCGATGCCGTTATTTGATCCCACCAAAAACATACAACTCATTTCAAATGGTGCACAGGCTGGAAGTGGTGATGATCACGCCGATGATGATGACGAGGACGAGGAAGTACACATTTCGTTAGGGAAAATGCTGTGCACTGATGACGGCATGATTGTGTCCGTGTCGAGTGACCGACTCTATGTTTACGACCCGCATACCCTTGCCGTAATCGCGTGGAACGAAGACTTCAAGAGAATTAATAACTTCAAAATCATATCAAACTATGCTTTCGTCTGGGCCGGAAGTAAACTGGAAGTTGTCGCGTTCACTCCGTTCCGGGCGTACGGAGAACAACTCCATCGAGCCAAGCTAATCGGTGTTCTAGAAAACTGGATAAAACACAGTGTGCACTCGTTAGGCTGGCGGCAGTGCAGTACAAGTACACCGGAAAACGGTAGTGAAAGCAGTGAAAGTTCATCATCTCCAGGTTGCGTGAAAGCTCGCAATAATAAAAACGATGAAAAGGCAGTGGTTAACTTTCGCAAAATGCTGTTCAGCGAGGGAGACGAGGAGAGTGAGTTCACTCAGTTTGTGAGCAGCCACCTCCCCTTTCCCATTCGCGAGAGGGTCTCTTCCTCAAGTGATAATAGTGAACAGGGTTGTCTTGTAGTTCCGCCGGAAGAAGAACTTTGTCAACCTTTACAGGATCAACTAGACACTAGAGCTAGTGGCAGCAGCAACGCTATGCAAATTCCCGACGAGGAGGATCGGCTGGAAAGGCCAATCCAGCTATTTTTAAACGATGCCCAGCAAACATTCTCGTCATTAGTTCCCCCTCATTTATCCCAGTCGTCGAGTGACAACATCTTTGGGAACAATACAACCGCGAGTAAAATCTCGGCCACTTTGAGTCGCATGGTGAAAGCATCGAGCAGCAGCAGCAGCAACGACCATCTCCAGCTATTCTCGCAAGTGTGGAAGTCCCTGCTGGCATTTTACGAGGACATTGATGTTCCACTTCCAACCGTCGACTATAAAAAGTCTGATCTAACTTTAGTTCATATTTTACAAGCTTCTCAGGGTTTTCTCGGCAATCCTAGGCTGGTCGCAGTCTCCGAACGGATTGCTAATTATTCTGGCTATCAGGAGCTAGAAGACGTCATCATTTACCTGCTCCTTTGCCTTTACTCCCATTCTAGTCACCACCAGTTGAAAAAGTGTTCTGCCGAGTTGCTCATTCATCCGGAGGCTCCGGAGACGAGCAACCTTTTCGTGCTCTGCTTTACAAAGTTCACTCACTGCCCGGTTGTGATTCAGTGGTTTCGCGAGCTGGGGACATCACCGGAAACACTATTTTACGATGGGCTACTCGCCGACACTCTCCTTCTTTTATTTCCCCTTGTCAGTCATAAAAACGATGGATCATTGTTGTCATCTTGCCTCGACGCGATTGGGATTTACGACAAGCTGCCAAAGTTTTTTATGACGTGGCTCTTTCTCTGTCGCTTTCTCCACCAGCCAAAGCAAGTGCCGTACAGTCCCCTCCTGAGAAGTCTCCTTAATGAGCAGCTATTTCTTAAGCTGGCGGAGGAAATGTTTTCCACAATTTACCGGGATTTTAGGCTGTCCAGCTTTGGCAACGCGGCTCATTACCTCCATCACTTTGTCTCGGCATTGGTGCTCCTCTCAAAGTCGCCAGAGTGTGACCGGCCTCGAAACGTGAGCGTTTTACTGACTTGCTTTCCGCTCACAAAGTGGGCCAGGGAGGATATCGTGACAAAGATAATTGCGGCTTGTCACCTAAATCCAGCTTTGCTCGGGCTCTACTTGAAGGCTTGTCTGGAAGATGGAAACTCGATAAAATTGTGTGGATGTGGGATCCAGGCTGGATTTGGCTCGCTGGAAGATAAAATTCCAGCCTGGCAAAGGGCAATTGAGGAGGCAATCATTAAATTGTTACTCGAAGAGTATTTCAAAGCAGGGCCATACGAGGAAGAAGATATTATTCCTCAGATTACCGATGGAAACGGAAATGATACGCAGAAAAGGCGGACGGAAATGTTGGTTCATATGTTTGCAATGCGACGAGGACTGCTGGAACCTTATTTCAGGAGCCCGTTGCCTGATGAGTTCCTGAGTGATGACCTGCAAGCAGAGCTGATTATCAGGAATGGCTCTTGTGAGTCGTTAAAGTATTATCAGTGCAGTGAGGAGAATATGAGCTTATTGTTGAACAGTTATCAGTGCCATTTTGGAGGGCAGAGGGGAGGTGGTGCAAGTGTTGACCCCTCGGGGGACAATAATAGAGGACTGTTGGGGAGTTCAAAATGCTTCAAGTGCTCTTTTCCGCTCAAGTTTTATAAACGTAGTTTTAAGCCAATGTCGAGGGACTGTTTGGGGATGTGGGCGCTCAAACAGGTCGGCAGTTTGGAGAGGCTCATTCAGGTCATTCAAAACTGTGACCTTAACGTCCCTTCTATATTCTCAGCGAGGTAAACTCATAGAAAATGAATTATATTATATCTTGTTAGGAAATTCCAAATTGTCAATTGTATCTTGTCATGTTTCATAGATTTTATCGTGCGGTTGTCCAGTTTAATGAGGGTACACACAACAAACTTGGTCTGGGCGAGTACGACCAGGATTGCGGGAGTGAGTCGTCCTTTTTAACATGTGCTGTTTTTCACTAGAAAATTGTTGTCTGTCTTGAGTCTAAGAAAAAGTTATTAAACAGAAATATTATTTTAAAACAGAAATCGGTTTGGTGTGACTTTTGAGTATATTGATCAAATCCACGCCATATGCATCCTTCAATCGTAATCCTCTCATTTTCGATCTGATCATCTGACTTTTTTTCAAGTTTCAACTTTAATGTTTCAAGTTTCAACTTTAATGTTTCAAGTTTCAGCCAGTAATAATGAAGCTAATCAGTAGAGGAAAGTCGGTTGCTCGGCGGTTGTGGTCGGTCTTTTCATTCAAAGACATCGTTGACCAGTGTCTCCTCCCGTTTGTAGTTGGATTCATTTGCAGTGCAGTATTAATTTATGGGTACAATATGGTTCAAGCCAAGCCTGTTTCGAGAGAGGAGATCATGAAAAGCCTACCTCAGCATATTGTCGACGACCGGGGTCAACTCCATTTAGTACGGCATGGGATCCAGTACACGAAAATGGACATTGTTTCTACAGACTACAATCAAATGTTATCCTTGAGCATTGTCGCTCCCGCCAACCAACGTTTTCAAAAGCGATATGTCAAGCACAGACCACAGGAGGATGACGAGAAACCGAGAAGAGGTGGAGTCTATAACGAACCGCCTGGAACGATCTGGCCATGGCCAAGGATTGAAAGTGAAGGTCGCGAAGAGCCGCTGGTGTGGGTTGTGACGCCAACATTTCGAAGCCCCGTTCAGTACGCCGAACTCACAAGAACCGCCCAAGCATTGTTTCCTGCCCGGAAGTTTGTTAGGTGGTTGGTTGTCGATGACTCAACTAAATCAGACCATTATCCAGACCATTTTGAGAATCTCGAAAAATTTTTGAAAGAGCTCTCCATTAATGTCACAATTTTCAAAAGTATTCCCAAGCCGGCGGGTCAGAAGTCAATGTTCCAGCCAAAGGGAGTGGCAGCACGAAGGACGGCTTTGAAATATGCCCGGAAAATGAACCTCAAAGGAGTCATCTACTTTGCTGATGATGATAACGTAAGCTTATGCTTAAAATGTCTATTTTGCGATAAGAACTTACTATGGATTCTTTTTCACAGACCTACGATTCCGATATATTCCGACAAATGCAAGAAACCAAGTCGGTCTCGATTTGGCCGACGGGTGCCATTACCCAGTGGACGATTAGCAGTCCGGTGGTCTCTGAGAAGGGAAAGGTTGTGGATTTCTTTGATGCATTCGTCGCGCAAAGGGTGTTCCCCGTTGATTTTGCCAGCTTTGCAGTCAATTTGGATTATATTACTGAGGTAGATTAATTTTTCCATCAATTCTTTAATGAACCTTTGGATAAGATTGAAATCGATTGAACTAGAATGAGAATGCGAACATTCCTTGGATTGGAAGCTATGAGGAAACTGGATTTTTGAGTTCGTTGAATATTGATAAGGCAGACTTCATGCCGCTTGCTGCAAATGCAACCGAGGTAAGCCAGCTTTTACAGCTACATATTTTACAGTTACGATTGTCGCTTTTTGACAGTCTTAATTAATTGATTATTTACTCGTTCCGGTTTCAAATTGTAAAGCTACTGACTTGGCACACGAAAACAATCAAACCCCGCACCCGAGTAGACCGAGACACTTTAGAATTAACTTCTTGGCCTATGACAGTTAAGGCATTGATTAACAAGTATGACTTCCTCTTTCACTATGATGACGAGAAAGTGTCCAAGATGAAGCAAAAGAGAGCCTCCAAGATGAAAAAGCCAACGGTTCCAGTGGAAAAGAAGACGGAAGACCCTCAAGCCATTCTAGATGAGGAACATGAAGTAAAAAAAATGCGCGTAGTAAAGGAAAAGAAAAAAACCAAGGAAAACGCAGAAAAGAGCGAAAAAAACACCGAATGAAACAAGAACAACTTTTAATGGTGTTGATGATGGTTTAAACAACTACTGATAGTTTACGATTAAGATAGCGTGGCATTCAAAACTCACGGATCCATTGTTCGAACTAATGCTTCATCTGGAACAACACCAAATATAATAGTTTACATTATTGTCCATTATTAAAATAAAGGCTGTTAACAAATTGGTGTACACGTCCAACCTAATTTCTTCAGAATGAAGTTCCTCTCGTCAGTGTTCGACGCGAGGCTACTCAAAAGAACGTGGTAAAGGAAGAGCGTATCCCTAGGCCAAATGCTTGGCGTGAGACAGTCTGGCATGCTTTCAAGTATTATCAAGTTCTGGAGCACGTCCTTTTCCCATCCCAGATGCACTGTTGGATTATCATTGCCTTCCTCAGTAACACTAAAAACATTCAAAAGATATATTTTAGGAAAGAATTTCGTTGTAAAATTAAACAAGTTATTTCCGGGAGCCTACTCATCATCATCGTTAAGAGCCATTTCCATTGCAGCACGTCGACTCTTTTGAACGCTTAGATGCTCGTCGACCAGGTTTTGACGAATGCTTTGGAAGTTATTAACTTTAAAGTACAAATGTGACAGTTAGAGATTATTGCGTGAAGTAACACTATTATGCATGTGTAAATGAGTAGATGAAGTATTCACCCATCACTCCTGTGAATATATTTTGGAAGATAAATCCAGCAATTAGAATCCAGAGTAAAATGAAAAAAAGTGCACGGAATTGAAGGTCAGGGATTATCATCAAGCTGTCCAGCAAGTCTTGGTAGTTGTCTACAGTGAAAACTAGAAAGAGATGGATTCCCGCATTCAACATATTCTGAAAGAAGACATGAAAAAAGGCGATAAAAGCTACAGTCGTGTAGTGTAAGGTAAAACATTAAAGTTATCTTTTTTAAATAAATAAATTGTACGTCAAAGGCCCCACGATAAAGCAAATGCGGCCTGTGGGATTTGGTAAATTTCTCGAAGATGTTTATCCCAACAATAGAGAAAATATAAAAAAATATGGCCATGAGCATGACGATGGAGAAGAGCTCTTTAAACGTTTTCATAACGGCTTGCCAGATAACTTGGATTTTCTGGATTCTCGTGACGACATTGAGGAGTCGTAAAATCCGAAGCGTTCGAAAGAACCGGACGGCGATAAAGACTCCTTTGCTTTCGAGCTCGTCGGGTTCGCCGGAAATGAATAGGTCTACGAACGGAGGTATGAGGGAAAAGCAGGTGCAAACCAAATCGAACCTGTTCCACCCGTCGAACCAAAACTTGCCAAAGTCGTCCAGCCACTTGAGCGCGATTTCGGCTACGAACAAGCAAAGAAAGAAAAAGTCGATAATTTCCATAAAGACCCGGACGATGAGCACTTTGTCCTCCGCTCTGTCTAAGATTACTTCTAGCTCTTGGTCGATCACGATTAAAATTGTGTTCAGAAGGATGACAATGATCATGAGGGTTTGGAAAAATTTTGTGTTGAGCAGCCAGTGGGCCCAAATCCCAAGTGGGGGCCATTTTGCCATTCGCGTTTGAAAGCGGAGGGAACGCATGTCGGAATCGTACATTTTCTGAGTCGCTGCCTGCCATGAAATACAGGAATTGCAATGAATTCGGTAATTTATTGACTGCCTTTATTTTACAGTGCTTGCCATATTTGATACTTACATCTATTTTCGGCTTGGATGCATACTGTGCTAAATTGACAAGATAGTGACCGCTATGATCTACGAGCATTTTGTAGTGTTCCTTAGCTGAAATACGAAATATTACGGGATCGTCTCTTTTAATGTTTCGTTCATTCTAAATGAGAGGGTCAGCATGATTAGGGCTTACGGAACAAATCGCGAGTAGTTAACGTATTTGCATTGTACTGGCCAGAGTGGAGTCGTGCGGCCTCCATGAATCTCACTTCCTCCATGAGCATTTGATGGAAGGCATCTGATCGTCGAAATATACGCTCTGCAGAGGGATCAAAGTCGCGCTTTGAGCTCATCCTTGAAAGCTTCTGGGATCGGACAAGGTTTCAAAGTTGGAACTAGCTGGAGGGATTCAAGATGAGGACCAAGGGAAGAAACGAAAGCAAACAAAAGACTGGCGAAAGAGGGCTGGAAAATCAACGACTAAAGCAAGCAGATTGACAGAAGCTTTTATATTGAACTTATAATCTCATCTAGGACTAGAATCTTATATTGAACTCTTTGTATTGAACTCTTTGATTTCGACGAAAACATACAGAAAGAAAAAAGCGTTTTTGGTGGACTTGACAACATTCAGGGGAAATTAGAGGAATGAGCGTTAGATGACTATTGTGCAGACGTTGGACAACAAATAACTGTGTAACGACATTTTATTGGATGAAAAACAACATAAGTACAGAGTACAGTTAAGTAGTTTATTAAGGATATTACTTCGTATCTAACTCGTCATGATCCAATTATCATGGATCCATGTGCCGCACAAGACCCTGATCTGTAAACAACCAAAAAAGCATTTGGGTAAACAAAAGGAAAGTTTAGAGCTACATAAGCAAAGATGTATGTAAATATATTCTACCTAATTGTTTGATTAGAAAATTTCGTTCATCAGCATTTGTAGCAAGACTTTCCACAAGAACGTAGTAGAGAAATAGAGTATCCCTGGGCCTATATACTTGGCGTTAAACGGTCCGGTACGGACTCCAGCATTTCTAGGTTCTGTAATACATCCTTTTCCCAGCTCAAATGACCATCTGCTTCATTACCTTCCTCTTCATCGCTAAGGGCCGAATCATCCATTTGAAAATGTGTAATAAAATTAGTTTCCTTCGTAAGAGATTCCAAAAACAAGTAGGTTTATTGGCCTTTTCTTTTCTTACCTTTCGTTGTCCATAAGGGCCATTTCAACTGCAAGTCTTCTATTTTGCTGGATTTGGGTGGAGTGTTCAATCAGGTTGACACGAATGTTTTGGAAATTGTTAACTATATGGGAATATGGGGAAACGTGAGATGCTATTTCTATTCTAATAACGGTACTATGAAAATAGTTACTCTCTCTCTGTATTCTGACTCACCCATGACTCCAGTGAAAATGTTTTGAAAAATGAATCCTGCAATGAGAATCCAGAGCAAAATATAAATAACCGCCTGCCACTTTACTTTGGCAATCCCCATCAAGCTTTCGAGCAAGTCTTGATAGTTATCCACTGTGAAAACCAGGAAAAGGTGGATGACCGCATTAAAGAGGTTCTATTACATACGGAGAGAAGAGCCAAGCTAAGATATGACGATGACCTTTATCAAAGTAAATTAATTTTAAGATTCATAGGTGCATACGTCAAAGGCTGTACGGTACAGTAGCTTTGGCTTGTGAGACTTGCTAAATGGCTTGAAAATGTGGATCCCCACAATAGCGAAAATGTAAAAGAATATGGCCATAAGAACTGTGATGGAAAAGAGCTCAGAGAAAGTTTGCATCACTGCTCGCCAGATAACTTGGATTTTGTGGATTCTTGTGACGACATTGAGGTTTCGAAAAATTCGGAATACTCGAAAGTAGCGGACAATTGCTAAGACCTGGGTTTCATCAAGCTCGTCAGTGTCGTCGATGAGGGCGATGTCGACGAATGGGGGTATGAGAGAGCTGAGCGTACAAGCAAGATCGAAAATGTTTCCGCCCTCCCGCCAGAAGCCTTTGAAGTCGTCTATCCACTTGAGAATGATTTCGGCTGCGAACCAACATAAAAAGAAAAAGTCGATGCCTTCGAGGATCTTCCGTAAGAGAATCTCATCACTCAGACCAAACCACTTCATGAGTGTTCGAAGTTCGAGGTCCACAATGATTAGTACTGAGCTGAGTATTATGAGGGCGATCATGAGTGCCTGGAAAAATTTTGTGTTTAACACATAATGGGCGAAGATATCTGGGGATACAAAAGATGCAAGTCATATAATAGAGGCAAATTACTATGCTTCCTCATAATTAGGGGCATTCATTTTATTTTGCAGGTGTATAATACTACCAAGTGGGGGCCATTTTGCCATCCGAGTTTGAAAGCGTAGCGAGCGAACGTCTGAATCGTAGACTTTTTTTGTTTTATCCTGAAAAAAAAACCGACAAATTGTTAAATAATTATAGCCTTATTAAGTGCTCAATATAATAAATTTGCAGCTGTAAAAGTAAATGCGAGGCTTACATCCATTTCGGGTTTAATTGAGTATTTGGCAAAGTTGATCAGGCCGTAGGGATTTGTGATAAGGAGCTTTTTATACCTTTCCTTTGCTAAAATTGTTACAAACAGAAGTGTTTGTAAAGTGGCTCATCTTTGATAAATCACTTACTGATGTCAATCAATAAGCATTGTTTATTACGGAATAAATGTTCAGTGGACAAGGTAGCGGCCTCATATTCTCCAGAGCCCATTCGTGCGGCTTCCATGAACCGGAAGTCCTCCATGAGCATCTGATGGAAGATTTCCGCTCGCCGAAACAGCCGATCGTGTTCATGTTCCATGTTGTGGATTTATCTGTCCGAGTTTGGTGAAAAGTATATAACCTTTAGCTAAAACACTTCGCTAATGATAGTAGAAATCACGTGATCGTGATACTAACTGCTAATCTTGACTGAAATTTTTGGAGTTTGTTGACAAGGGCAAGAGCAAAATCCACGGATACCGAGGTTGCAGGGAAGATTTCTAAATGAAAATGTCATAGGCGAACCAATAAAAGTATACCTACATAGTCATTATTTTGAGCTTTGAATTTCATTGCTCAGTAAATAAAGTGTGTGAGAGAATCATGAGCATCATGAAGAGAATTTTGAGTAAAACCAGTCAAACTTTCACCGACCACTTCACAAAGTAACTTTTGCGGTTTTTCGTATTACACTTTCTTCAACCACGTAGGTTTTCGTGTCGATTTTGTCATTGTTGTTTCATGAAAAGTTTCACCAAAAATATTTCAGTGAAATCATGCATCAATTTTTGATGAATCTAGTGGCTACATTACGAAAATGTCAATCAATCAAAGGACTATACAGACTAGCCTTTTCATTGATGAATTCTTTTTGTTGATAAATGACAGTCTTTTCGCTTTTCTATGTCAAGTCATAAGCGTAGAGAAACTTGTTCGGCCTTTGTCAATGTAATCAAATCGCTTCAAAGCTTTTACGTATTTGTATATTTTTTAGCATTGAAAACGGAAAAAAGGAGAAAAACTTGAGTACGTTTACACACCAAACGTTCTGCTTTTGGGGAACCATTATAAAATGATTTCATATCATAATTTGGAAAAGTTGTCGAAAAAACTCTTCATTTTCGCAATGTGCATTTCACGACGAAGGTGAAGTCAGCTCGGGGAAATGTTTTCATAAAAATGTTGCCAGGCTTAGTTGCAGCATTGTCTCTTCTTCCATGTATAACCCCATCAGTCGTTAATTTACGGCACGAAGTGTTTCGAGGACTTACACACAGCCAAGAAATAATCCTAATTAGTGACGTTCACATTCACGTTCTGACAACGCAATTTCCATTTTTATTCAAATCAAATGTAGTCAGTGTTGTTCCGAGGCCAACCACGAATACAGAATTCAACGTGTCAAGCATTGTGAGACGCGTGGAGAGGCAAAACGAAAATGTCGCGATTGTCATTGATATCCATTTTCAAAAAGAAATTTTCGATGAGCTACAGCAAGTAAGGACGAATGTTTCAGTTAGACCTCTAAATTTCTAATTGGGAATTATGGAATGCTCAAAAGCAAAACGTGTCCTAATTTCAGATCGGAAGGGCTTTTGAACAATTTCACACAATTCACAGGATATGGGTTGTCGTAATATGGCCTCTGGAGGTTAAATCCACAAAGGAGATTACTTCTTTAAAAGAAGACGACGACTTCGTTTCTGCTATCAGCCATTTTCACCTGAGTTCCCTTGTCTACTTTGCATTCAGTATTAGCCGCATCCAAGGGAAATCACTGGGGGAAGGAGTGATTGTCTATGAAAGCTATATTACTGGTGGGCACATAACTTTCAATATCGTTCAAAACGGGTCGGTATACTTTTTGTGTGACTACTGCGAAGGAATGTCTTTGAGAAGATTTAACTTTCACCGGAGAAAGCTAAAAGTCACAGCAGTTGTGAGCCAAGCATGATCAATTCAATTTTGAACAGGATATTTGTAACAATTAAAGCATTATTATGTTTATTGTGCAAGTATAGAATGACACAGAGGTCAATGACGACATTGTGATATTCAAGGACGCTAAAGGAACTATTCATTATGGGAAAGAAGGCTTAACGGGGTCAATCCATGAGATCCTTAAAGAATTGCTGAATTTTACGTAAGCGTGATATCATCAAAAGTTTGTCGTCAACTAATTATTGATATAACGGAAAAATTCACAGTACTGAGCCGATGCTGTCGGCTAGCTTTGGATCATATAACGAAGCTACCAAACAATGGGAGGGTTCAATTGGTGACGTTTCTAGGGGAATAGCCGATATTGGACTATCCATTACTATATTTCAACCGAATAGAGCTGAAGTTGTGAGCTTCTTACCACCAGCAGATGAGCATTTGTAAAGAAAAAATAACTTTTTTGCACACTATGTTTGTTAGATACGAGGGTTCATTTGATATTTTTTAATTTAGAATTAATGCGTTCTTCGTACCATCTGACGATCGACCAATTCGAGACATATTTTTCCAGCCATTTGAACCATTGCTTTGGGCAGCTGTGATAACTACATGGCTCATGCTGGGGTCATTTATGTTTATGTTTACGAAGATACGGCAACGCTATGGAATAACGGATGATCAGGATTACCTAAATGAGGGCGATGAGGAAGAAGAAGAACATGATTTTTCGGACGATTCTTTTATATGGGCCATAGGAACTGCCTGTCAACAAGGTACTTTCTTTGAAAACAAGTTTGCCATTCTGGTTTTTGTGAAAACATGATTATTTGTTCAATGTTCACCCTCTTGGAATAAGGTTGGGATGAGCACCCGAAAGCGAGCTCATTGCGAGCAATATTCATTTCCGGCTCGTTTACCGGAGTAGTAGCATATGCAGGATACTCTGCGGCAATTGTGTCAACCCTTTCAATTCAAGTTGACCAGATACAGAATCCTTTGCAGTTGTTAAAGAGTGATTTGCATGTTGGAATACGGAAAGGTTTTATATCCAGCTTATTAGAACAGGTAAGCATCCTTTCCTTTCATAAATGTAGTTCCTCCTTAAAATTGCTTGAACTGTCATGCACATGAAACTATTAAAATAATTTCTTGATAGAAAAATGCAACGGACGTGATGTCAAAGTTTTATGAAAAAGTAGGCCGCTCACTGAAATCCGAGCAGTATTTGAATGTCTCCTCAGGCTTAGATCGTCTTCTCACCCATCGATACGCATTTATCACTACAAGAGACACGATTTACGATTTAATGAAAACTACCAAAGATGACAAGCTCATTTGTGGTGTAAAGGACATGCCTGTATTGAAATATGGATTCCCCTTGGGATATCCTGTCCCGAAATTCTCTCCATTCCGGGAAGTCCTTCGTTACGCGTAAGAAGCTACTATAAAAACGATGTACCCGTCAAATGTAAAATCGTGTTTACTATTGCAGAATGACTATGATAAGGGAGCCGGGCATTCTATATCGTCTTAGAATGAAACACTCCTTCCAGCGTCGCTGTCTTGAAGCAACTGAAAATGTTGGCTATGTACTAGCTCTCGGGGACATGTTCACCGCTTACGTAATCCTGCTCGCAGGTTTTACGTTCAGCGTTGTATTTTTAGCCGGAGAACTATTATTTTCGTTTCAAAATCGTCTGATCTCACAGGACCTGTTCGTTCGGCTTCCATGAACTAATTGTGGTTGTCTTAGCAACTAGTATAGACTATACATGGAAATACATGCACACATGTATAAAATACAAATTAATAAAACAGAAATGCTCAGTTCTTGTGTAATTTCTATTTTCAATCAAACTAAACATGACATAACTTCTGTACAAATACTATAGTAACGGTTGCGGCACAAAGATATGAGTTTGTCATATAAGTGAACATGTTGCATAATTATGGCTTGTCAATTGACTGAACATAACGCTTATGTAATAATAGGTTTTTTATCCTAATATAGGAATACAATCGATGAATACTTTTAAAGAAGTCTTTCCAGAGAAACAGTGGCGAATTCACGTTTAAATTCTTTCACGAGCCAAAAGGTATAGACTGTGACGAGTAGTAGGATCCAGGCGAGGATTAGCTCAGCCTGTGTCGCCACTTTGACCAAACACGCCGCTATGCTCAATGGCACGTACGCAAATAAAATAATTGCTGAGAGGATGAACCATGGATGAAGTTTGTTGAGATCTCGCTACATCAAAACATAAAACAAAAAGAGGGATTGTGATAAAACCAGCAAAAATTCATTGTCGCTTACGAGAGGCCCGTTTACTAAACTTTGACATTGGCAATGACAAAATAGTTGACGCTTGTAGACGCCTGTGGAAAGGGGTTCTATACCTTGAAAGTTGCTGATAGCAAAAGTATTGACAATGCAGTTTGAGCCAAATCTACGATTAATAGAAGCCCAGTTACTCCTACTCTGTCGTTTCCTCCTGTTGAAAATAAAAATATCTTAGTAGTACAACTCATTAACATTTTTGTCAGTTGAAAGTAACGTGTACCTTGGGCCCTCAGTTCAGGATAATTTTTAGAATAATCTACAGCTTGATAGAACCGATATCCAGATAGAACAAGCTGAACTGTCCAACCAACCTAAAATGAAATTTAGAATAGTATCGATATAGCCATATGAAAGATTCAACAAATTGATAGCATATTCCTTATCTAGTAGCCAACTTACAATGAGTATTCCAGAGGTGACCAAAATGGCATTTTGAGGTTTCATGCAACAACATCCACCTGCCATTTTGAATAATGTTGCTCTACGAGCAAAAATTTAAAGTAAAAACTAGTTGCAATTAGAATGAATTTGTGCGATGATTTGCACATAAAAGTTCCAGAAAGGAAAAGTGTGTTGTTCATTTGTGTATTTCTATCGACTACGCACTTTTATTTCACGCAAAGCTCGTGGTCATGAACAAGAAACACATTCACAAATGAGAAAAAATCTAATCGTAGCCGCATTCCCAAGTTTTACCACATGTATCTTCAATCTTGGCTCTGATGCTTTTTTAGCCAGAATTTGCGTACAGTTCACTTTATCAACGAAAATTAATTGAGTTAAATAAAATCTGGACGATTCACGAGGTGAATATAGGCCAGCGTGAGTAACGTTTGAACTCTATTTCAACGCTCAGAGACAACATTTTCTCAAATTGTTTATGCACGTTATACGACAAGTCACTTAAGAAAAAATGTAGTAAAAATGTTTTTATCGTGATTAGTCCATGACAAAGATAAACCATACACAAGCTGCCCAGTGTTTTCGTGTATGAAATTTGAGCAAGAGAATTGATGTTTTTGTGTTCCATGCCATAGGCACCAACCAAAGCTTGTTCTCCAGTATCACCCAAAAAGACAACTGGCCATGCTGACTTGTTGATCCTCTCGCTGCCTCTGCACATGAATCTTTTCTAGGCTGTTTACAGGTCTGACAAACGAATTAACATAAAATGTTATGCAGCAAGTTTGTCTATTGATTTATCTATGTATGCACCACCCAGCAGTTTATACGTTTAAACAATGTGACACAGTGAATTCAACTACCTACGCAAACAATCGTTCACACTAACTAGAGATAAGATGCAACGCACTATATAGTCACTGTCACTAGTATTGAATGCTATGATATTTTTCATATGGACTTTGTAGACTTCCTCTGCATTAACAAACAGCGTGGGCATATAGTATTTTTTAATATAAAACTTCAAGTGACAATAACAGCTGGATTTGCATTTACAATCCTCTGTGCAAACATTTTATAACAATAATGCATGATTTAATCTATCAGATTTAATTTTGCACTCGCAGCAACTTTTGCTGAGCTAACCACTAACGTGTTTTTATTGTTATGTAGCAGAATGAACAGAAAAAAAGTCGTACTCTCAGGCTGCAACTGTTTGGATTTTCGTTATAAAAATTTTTATCTTATGAGTGGGATGTTTTGTGACATATAAAACCGTATGTTAGAGTGTGAGAGTTAAAATTATTTTTGTATCAAAACATGGTTGTATTTTTTAGCTTTACACTTGACCACAAAGGCTTTTTTTTGGCATGGCAACTAAAATTTTGTGGCTTCGGTGTTTTTGCTAATATTTCATATGGCCGAATACGTGCAATATTGGTATAAAAATTCCTTTTTGCAGTTACAATAGCGACGTCGTTGTACGTTTGCCTAGCTTCCATTTATGGAGGTCATGCTGGTTTCAGATTGTCAAGCGTCCGTAACTATATGACAACTAAATTGGCAGAGACAGTTTGCAGTTATTTGGCGTGGCTATGACTATGTTCATATAGTTGTTTTTGCTATATTAACTTCGATTGACCTATCTGTCACACAGGTGAGAACAATGCCGTCATACTTCAATTAATTATGCTGAGTATACACATGCATTTAAGTATTTGTAGATTTTATCTAAGTTCAAGTAGGGTCAGCTGAAACGCATATGCGGAGCTCAATCGGACAATAATTATTATTATTATTAGCTTTTATTGACAGACCATAACATAATTATACCAAGGTACAATCGGGTCCAGTTAAAAGAAAAGAGAAA
>VICI01001071.1:0-26281 GCA_019593645.1 Akabosia matsudoensis | reverse complement strand
AGATGTGGGGTTATGCAGAGATGTGGGGTTATGCAGAGATGTGGGGTTATGCAGAGATGTGGGGTTATGCAGAGATGTGGGGTTATGCAGAGTCCTAGGGTTATGTAGAGTCCTGGGGTTATGTAGAGACCTGGGGTTATACAGAGACCTGGGGTTATGCAGAGATGTGGGGTTATGCAGAGTCCTAGGGTTACGTAGAGTCCTGGGGTTATGTAGAGACCTGGGGTTATGCAGAGACCTGGGGTTATGCAGAGACCTGGGGTTATGCAGAGACCTGGGGTTATGCAGAGACGTAAAAATATTTCAAATTTCCGTCTTGATTCCGACCTTATTTGAAGGCCGGCGACCTTTAAAGACCCCAGCTTTTTTTAGCGGATTTACGGTATTTTTCTTTTGTGCTTAGATGAGAATTGGAGCTGCCGCGGCACAAGCTATTAAACGACCCTATGGAACTGAGTTTACTGTCGGAAATATCGTCGATCTCCTCTACGTATCCAGCGGAGGAAACGTTGATTGGTAAGGAAATAGACCATTTCAGTCTTTCGTCATGCATGACAATCCTTTGGACTTATTTACAAGAAAAAATAATCCCTGTCTTTTACGGATAAACACTTGCTTCTAAACCATAAGTTTAGGAATGTTTTTGTGTGTTAATTTCTGTACAGACAGCAGTACAAACAGTGTTTTTTTTTGTTTTTTTTCTATACATTTTTTATTTATTTTAGGATTAAGGGTATTCACGATACCAGCATTGTTCTTGCGTTTGTAGCTTCGCGACACAGGACGATACGGGTTTGTGAAATGTCATTATCATAACCATTACCCAAACTATCTCTTGCTTGCTCCAAAAGATAATTTTTATTGAGCCCAAATGTCTACTAAATCTTCAACTGTTGTTGTTTCTCTCCTTTTTTGTGCAGATTTATTTTGCCAGCAGACCAAATCAGGTACGGGTTTTCAGTTTGAATACATTTTGCAAAGAGATAGCACTAGTACTGTCGTTCGAACTCCAAGTTAAAAATATGATGCCACGACGACTACGACTGCTGAAGTTCACATCCCTCCCTACGGACAGAAAATGTATTTTCAACAAAAATTAAGACGGAGATGAAATTCAGCAAACTTAGTGACATCTTATCTTTATCTTGGAGTTTCATCGACAGTAAAATAGACACGTCCATGAATTTTACTTTTTTGTAGGCCAAGCGGAATAGAATTCGTGGAGGGATTTAAAGAGCTCGTGAAGCAGCTTCGTGACAGGCTCAAAATGAAGTAGAGGAGGAGGAGTTGATGACATTGTTTGTGAAACGCAATTACTGCTGATTACTAGAGCGTACAAAAACTCTGCTCGGATTAAAAACTAGCATTAAAAATAATAATACCAAAGAAAAAGAAAGAAAAATGCACAATAATAAAGCTATTTGAAAAGACTATCAAACAAAAAAAGAAAGATTCTCATTTCGATTCCGATACATGAAAATGGGCTTGCGAAACCCAATATGTAATTTTAATGATGGAAAATGAAAGAAAATGTCTTTTATATTGCTAAGCTGGTATAACAAAAAGAATCTATATTAGTATTGACAATCCTCATGGCTGTCACATTGCGATGGGTTTTACACATCACCTTTCCTTTGAAAACATTCTATTAAGTTCTTTTCTATGCTATGCATTGTTTAATTCAGTCCCTGCCTGTTCACACTTTTCCCTTGTGGATGATACAATTTTTTGACAATAGCCGCCATGTACAAAAGTGAGAAAAATTCCATGCGTTTCCTGTATTGAGCATTTCGGTAGCAAAGCTTATTGAGGATGGGTCTGTCCGGATTTCCGGATGTCCGTATCTATTAAATCACGCGTTCTTCGATAGTGTCAGAAACAATGGTACGTTTTTCTGAGGACCTACCACGTCGAAAGCATATATAAAAGATTTTTGTTTTCGCAACAAATAAGCGTTTAAACGCATTCGAGGCAAAAGGTGGGGTTTCACAAATTAAAAC
Organism: Akabosia matsudoensis; assembly: GCA_019593645.1. NCBI lineage: Eukaryota > Metazoa > Arthropoda > Collembola > Entomobryomorpha > Paronellidae > Akabosia > Akabosia matsudoensis. Next base: position 24,281 of record VICI01001071.1, on the reverse strand, counting down.
CAATTAATAGGCTCCTCCGCATTACCTATTCTTTCAAAAAGTATTTTGTCGAACTAATAGGAAATAATATTAACGAAATTATTTAAATTGAAATCTAATCCTGCATTTTTTTCGACGTGGTAGGCCCTCTGGAACAGAAAAAAAAAAACAGTTCGTCTGACTGTAACTCACGGTCGTTCTGTCGGATTGGCTCCAAATTTTGTGTATTTTAAGGTGCCTGTAGGAGCCCAACTTCATTTTTGTGCTATATATATAAGGGAATCGCTTCAAAAGATGGGAGGCGGATTTTACAGAAATATTTTGAGGAACTGAAACGCTCGAGTAGGATTTTGTGTATCCTGCAGGTACGGTAAGGTACATGCAGCTGCCCAAATTATTATTTTTTCTTTTGGCTTCAAGGCTCCTGCACACTGACCTGGCAACAAATAATAGTTTTTCGTTAAAGATTGATCTAATCCGCTGATTATTTTTTGTTTGTTTTCTGTTACTGTATGTTGGGCCCGTTGTTTTCCATAGATTCTAATCACAAAAACTCACTAAAATTAGTACTCATGAGAAAATTTCGCGACACCGGGCCCTGGAAACACTTTGCCAGATGAGTCTTTGTTTTCTCTATGGTTTTGACACGCAGTTAGCTTACAGCCCTTGGGAACAGATATATCAAGTGTGTTTCAAAAGGTATCTGCAGGTGCCCGTTTTTCAAGTAATGATTTGGGCATGCTTTGCTTAATGAGCACGACATTTTGCAGCGAGATTCTCTGTAGCTGTAGGCAACAGATACATAAATGCATTTACGCTGGTTGTTAGGTACTCGAAGATGCTCTTTGGTAAAGGTTTAGTCATAATTTGGACACGATTTTGGTCTACTTGACATGAAATGCGAATTTGGATGCGAATGGAACTAGCAAATTTTTGCGTATTTGTTTTCTTCCATTCTGCAATGCTTCATTATCACTTTGCCACGGTTTACTCCCTGTCTTTTTGCACTTTACCATGATGAAAAAGTTTTGCCCTTTTGTATAGTTCAGAGAGAGGCACGGACGGAGTAACATAAAACCCTGATATCACGCAAAACCAGTCTTGTTTTGAATGATAAGCCCGTTCACTCTCTGTGCATGTTGCTTTCCCTCTGAAGCGTGGTTAAATTCACGATCGTTTGTGCTGAGGGGGGATTTTACTTAAATAATTTGATTGCATAGGTAAATACTAATGAAAAATGTTAGGGAGGTTCGTGCAACGAGTGAAAATTGGATTAGCACGAGCAGAACGTATTGAAAATGCATGTGTTTCCAAGTTAAGACGTTGAGCTGAAAGGTGTTCTTTCATGCTTTCACTTTGACAGGTGCAGGAATACCATGACAGGAATTGAATACAACATATTGAAAGGACGATAGAATATAATGGTGAAAGTTGTCACCATTTCTTTTGTAAATTATATGCTTTGCAAGCATAATGTGAAATCAATGTAAACTGTCAAGTCATCCCGCAACGATTTACTGGGCGCACACGTATTCAAATTAAGTAGGACAATGTCTCCACGGTATGCGTGGAGATGTTTAGTGCAATATTCAGGAACAATTCAACAATGTGGGCCCAATCCAAATAGAAATTACTTTAGTCCCGGTGATATAAGCCGTCAACAATTGATTTTTTACAAGAGTACAGTTCCCTGATCTAATAGAATGACTTTTGGCCGCAGACCAGCTAACTATAGATAAATTTGCATAACATACATTTTGCCCATTTCTATGCACGTTCCTATTTAAAAACAAACTACCTGACTACCTTTGCTCATTTACATATTGTATACAAAAAAGGAATTGCATGCGGTGATTTGTTTTTAAAGTCATATACATGCATTAAAAAACGGAAAAAATGTATTTGTTTGCACGGCAATGGCAAACGGGGTTGTGAAGGACCACTTTGGTTCGAAACCTTCGACAGCTCAGAGGATTTACCGTTAAGAAGCAAGAAAACTCGAAACTTGTCTAGCCCGTGTACCGGAACCCTTCCTCCTAGAGGCAACTGGACACTATTGTAGGCAAAAGTAGATGCGGAAAGTGCTAATAAATAGCGGCAAAATGGTCTAGATTACCAACTAAACAAAGACTTTATTTCAAACTAATCGATTGACATTCGAACAGACAAAACTTAGACGAAAAATATCCGACCGGATAAAAACAGGATCTTTTCACACGAAGTCTAAGAGTCTAATCAATACACGTTTTTCTTTCTCATTGCCTTGTTGGCTTTCAAGTTACAAATGTTTATGAAATTACGTTTTTGTTCAAGCACAACAAAAACGCTAAACTAACGTATTCTACAACTAATATTCAAATTCGGTGGTCCCTTCCTGTCTGCTTTGCATTCGGTTGGAACAGTATTATTGAAGGCTAAACGATAGAGGAAAATTATCTTGATTTGTAATGGAAAATCATGGAAATATGTATGTTATGCATATAATAAGAAGAAGAAACAAGGGCCCTCGAGCAAAAAAGCAGACACAATAACAAGTAAATGGTAACTGTTGGACCTGACCAGTGTATCCATGCTGTTTATTTCACGCGTCTTTCTACAATTATCTAATGTATTGAAATATATTCATTTCCTCAACTGCTCAAGTACATTGAAAATTTTATCAGCGCCATGTAACAGCGGTCAGGTCAAACAGTTTCCCTCAAACCAAAAAATAAAAATTTTGTTATCCATTGGATTATGTAGAATGCATTGAGTGTTCCAATCTAATTCTATCTTACTCTAAGATGTTATGCAAATTTATCTAGGTAGGTGGTCTGCGGTCAAAAACCATTCTATTAGCCCAGGGAACTGTACCCACCTTTTTGTTACTAATGCGTATTTCTTCGATTCCAAACCTAATCAGCAATGGGTTTCCTTAGAAAAATAACCTTTTTAACGGCTTAAATGACAGGAATTTAGGCTTTTCCACATTGAGTTTTAAAAAAGTCGTTATTCGTGATCAACGTGAAAAACCGAACAAGATCGAACACAAATTCTTTAATTGGGCAAATATTCATACTTTTGCTTTTGGAATATTGGGTTTGCTTTTGGAATAAAAGTTAAAACTTATACACTCGTTGTTTACCTGGATTATTGTATCATAATGGAAATATTCATACTATTTTCTTGTCGTCTCCTTTCTTCTTAAATAAAATCGTTTTTAAACGTTAAAAGTTAACTTTTCAGCCGAAAACACATTTGCATAGATTTCGTTGACTTTTTTTCCGTCTCGTCACTCTAGGACTATATAGAGATATGGACGTAGAAAACCTCATTGAAGCACTGTGACAAAATATTACTTGTTTACTGCCAGGTTTTGTTTCCATGTAGCCATTAGGGTTAATTTGATCTACTGGAACAATCAACCTATATCGCCCGTTGACCGTTGGACTTAGATCTTCCATGTATTTTAGAGTTGTTTTGCTTCTTTTTAGGCTTTTTCATGAACCTACGCGTTAACAGAAGGGTACCACATATTTAACGTATCGCGGATTAGACATAAATGGGAATTTTCAATTAGGTCAGATTTCTCCGAAAGTTAGAATGGGATTCCAGTAACAAATACCATATTCGTGATCTACTAAAAGAGCTGAACAAAACTGACCCCTCTAACATGCATTTTTGGAGGGGCCACTGAATGAGAATTTTCTGAAATATCTTCAGTTAGTATCTGATAGAAACAAAACCTGGTACATAACAAAAAATATTTGTTTATTCTCCGTCACAAAACTTTGTATTGAAAAGGATTGGCTTTCTAAGTCCTTATCTCAATATAGTCCTAGGGTGGAGCTTCAATATGAAGTTTCTATCAATTAGATAGGGTTAGCATTCACTTCCCCAATAAAATCTTAATATCTCCAAGTATAGGAATCCTACATACATACAGGAACAGACACATGAAGATTGGCTTACCATTCAGTAAGATGGCTCAGTTGCAAAAAGTTCAGACTGAAGAGACAACCATTTGAGATAAAGTGCAGTTAGCATGGTTTTTCTTGCATAGTTTCTCGCAATGTGACGATTGATCTGTGTTACAAGTAATTGTATATGACCCTTGCTTATATGTCAACTCTATTGACGTATTTTAATTCAGTTGATGGTAGAAAACCCGAAAAGCATACCTTTTTCTCATAAATTTGGGTATATTTTACAGGTAACCCATTCCAGCATAGGTACTTCATTTCATGTGACGGGCCGCTTGCTGGTTTAATGCATTTCCTCCTAGTAGTAGTAGCCAGACTAGTAGCTTAATCTTTACGAGAGACTTTCACTTTAATGAGAGACGCTTTACTTTGAATTCTGACTTGATTTTTTCTGAACGACGCTGAGTACAACAGAACAACAACGGGAATATTATTTTCGAAGCCTCAATCTTCAATATTCGTTTTGATAAGACCTAACGAGCTGCGTTTCTTTTTGTAAATGGTAAACTAAAGTACGTACCGTAAAAGTTCTAAACAACGTCGGGGTCTCCAAAGATCAACGGTTTCTAAAGCGCACAATATCGGCAGATAAACGTTTAGTTTTAGAAAATGACAAAACAAGCAAGGTCTTGAAAAAGAGATTGTTACTGAAAAGTATGCTAGCAATTGAATTCAAGCTATACTAGGCTGAACTGTAACAAATTAAAACAGGCTAAAGCTAAAGATTAAAATTTCGCCGGGTCTCTAATTATCCCCGGGGGTTGAAAGAGAAGGTAGAATTTTTCGCCCAGGGTCTCCTTTAGAAGTTTCACGATATTGTATAAGGGAAAGTGATTTGATATTCTCTTACATGAATGGATACAAACGCAAGCACTGAAATTTTGGAATACCCTTGTTTTGACATCAAAGTTAATTCTCCTTGAAAGCTGAAATGTTATCATTTTGATGTGCTCAAAAAAGAAAAGAAAACTTGTCTGAACGTTACTTCTCTCGCTCTGACCTAAACGATAAGCTGAAGAATGTACATTTCATCGTAGCGATGAGACAAAGGAAATGAAAGAAAACTGGAATCGACTTCGCAGTTGGAAGCAAATGATATTTTACAATTTTGGGCCTTTGTGTTCTTTTTACTTTCGTAAAATCGTTTCAAGGCGTTTGAAGATTGGTCAGACTGAAAGATAAAACAAAATGAACCTATATAGGTATGTACATTTGAGAAAAACTGCGCATGAAGTTTATTGTCGTCCATCATATCGCTTGAAATACCTGAGTTCCGTGTCTCTGCATTGGTAATTTTACCTTACGTACTTTGTAAAATGTCGTTGTTAAAGTAATATAACGGACCATTGTCAGAGGGGAAAGCTTCTCAAGTCGTTCAAATTACTGTTTACTATGGCAACTTGGGCGCTGGACGGGTTCAGCCTAATCAAGGGAGTTTCTTTGAATTATATAGAGTTAGAACCTTCCCATTTAAATTCTAAATATGGCCAAATATATTACATACATCTAGTAACACTAAAAACGGCTTCACGTTTGTGGGGAAAATATTCGTGAATGCAAATGGAGAAAACAAACTTTCAACTTGAGTTTAAGCCATTTATTCACACATGAAGTTGATAATGGACGTTAATGGCAGTGGTATCTTATCTTTGTTTAGAGAGGTTATATCTTGCTCCTGTGGATTTGGTCCTCCTAAGAGCTTCGATTACTTCAATCATCTCTGTAAGTGTGGTCATACAATGATATTCAAAGAAAACCGAATATAAGGAACCAATTAATAAATCTATTGTACAAAGAATACTTATATTATGTGTGCATTACTCACTTCCCATGCAAGTATATATAAGTACAGCTACAGCTGCACTTCTTTCTATTTTATATCCCACATCTTGTAATCCCACGAACTTACGATATTTAATTGGCAGATAAAGTAATGAAGGTTTACAAAATCTCAGGAAGGAAGGAGAAAATTATGTGGGTTTGGTTCTAGATTTGGAAAAAAAGAGCGAAAAAGAGGACGTTATATTTCACGTTCATCCTAGTATGTAGTACAAAAAGTAACGATTCTTCTTTCTGTCATTCATTAGGTTCAGTAGAATAGAGCTTTTTGTCATTTGTAAGGCACCCTGGATTCAATTCGATTTATGAAGATACGAAAAGTATATTATCAAGAATATATGGGAAAATATAAAATCTATGGGGGAATTATAACTTTTTCATATTACATCACGCAAAAGGACTATATTCAAGTGTCTTTTACAGGAAATAAAATTGACTGATGGGACCAGCGTCTTTAGATAGTGCTCATTCCCGCATGCATCAAAACTTTATTAAATTGTCAAGACGACTTTTAGCCAAAATCAAATAAGACTTATACGGTATTCTAACGAAACTATAAACGGATTTTCTTCTACTAACTAAGCAAGAAACTAAAGGTGAAGTATTTACTATTATAGTTCAAGACTCCCAAGACATTTTGCAATGCGTAGTAACCCACATCTCACTAAAATTGGAAAGCATATTTTTACTTTCTAATATTTATTATATTATATGCCTCTGCATGCATTTACATCGTCTCTGTACTTGTTTGTCACATGAAAAATCTAAAGCGTTGCATATGGTACGATAAAAATGTTTTTTATTTATTTTCGGTATTGCTGTGGGGTCTACTTTGATGGCATTTTCTTTGACAGTAGTTTGCACATCGTATTATTGTTTACGCCGATTATATTCAAATTTTCACTTACAATAGCTGTATGGGGTAAGCTTTCCCTTCACGAGTAACTTTATGTGAAGGCTTCACCTATCTTATTGTAATGTTGCATGACATCAAAAGTACTTTCGTATGTAATATTACCATTTAAAAAATAGGCTTTGTCGGCAATCTTTATTGATACAATTCACTAGAGCTAAAAAGGAAAATTGACTGAGGGATTGCATAAAAGGGCGTTAAAGAGACTTTCACTTTCTCGAAAACATCTTGCCAAGCAGTTATATACTTGACAGGCTCTAAACCCGAGAATAGCAGTTATTTGCATTTATTTTTTCTGGATGAAGTTGTCGTTGTGTGTCGTTGTGTGTCATTGTGTGCCGTTTAAGCACTTAGAATTTTTTCCGTAAAACTCTTCGTTCGTAGCCTCTGGCAAAGCAGAGTTGCAAGTTTTATATCCTCTAACTAATAGAAATGATGAGAGCTGAGTGACTAAGTAGGAGGGATGGAATGCAGGCAGCGCTAGTAGGATTCACATGTTTAAATAATACATAATGACGACTCTTCTTGGGCCTTTAGTGATGGCACACAACTATCATACAATCTTGAGGAGTTGTCAGACAAGGATGAGCATGAAAAGGAAGAGCCCTCGAGCGAGATGGATTGAGATACAAAAAGGGTTTTCTACCTCGTCAGCAAAATACAAGGAGGATTTATTAAATTACTGTCCAACAATAGTTTTTAATGGCCTTCTATCCTGCGAATAACATATCTAGACTATTCTTTGCTCGCATTTTCATCCAAGAACCGATTCTGTTCGCATTCGTTTACGTTATTCTGTTTTTCAAAAACGGCTCTGAAGAGCATATAGTACTATCTTTACACGCAATAATAGTGCTCACAAAAGATTTGTTCCATGGGAGCTGTCAGCACTTGAAGGACGAAAAACTACCTGAACTTTGGGTTTCAAGTTTTTCGTAATTGCAGAAACATGTTGATTTCTTTTTATTTCAACTTCCACACGAGTAACGCAATTCAAACTAATAAGAAACCAAACCTGAATAAGAATTTCAAAGGGTTTTAATAGCATCACGGGAGCTCGGAAGCGCTGCAGAGGAAAATAAATAATTACAAGAAAATCTTGATTCTCCAACAGGACAAAGGAGCAGACTATGATATAAATAATAATTTGCTCCTTTAAACTATCATAAAGTTCATTTGTATGCTGGAAACAGCGGTAATTCTCTACAAACAGGAGGAATAACGAAAGATTATGATATGTTACACGAGATAATGAATTTGTAGCTCAGTCCATGAAAATGCCAAGTCGTAAAATATGAAATAGATTTTTTTTGCGAATACTATATAGTCTACTATAACTACAGATTCTGAAGAAAAAAAGCTTTATCTTTTGTGGTTTCGAAATGAGCGTTGTTGCAACTGTAAATTAAATTGAATTGATGTAAGGAGTTGTTTGCTTTTTACATCTAATACGTAGTTCAGTTGTAATTAAAACGGAGATTAATATTAATAACATTGTTTCGTAGAAAAAAATAAGGTTAGGGCATTGCATAAACGTTCTAAGTTATTATTTTCGTAATTTTAATTTTGGGAGGATTAAAAAGGATGCCTCTAGAGAAAGCAATGCTTTCTAAATCTTTAAGACCTTGGATTACGGTTTTCCCATCGTCCTTCTAAAGATCTGTTCAGATTCTTACTTTTTTATCATTAGCGTTGTGCAGCATTGAAATTTTACTATTTAGGGCTTTTGCACAAAAATATGATGTTTTTTTTAGAAAAACTGGGTTAAAATAATATGGAATGTACTGTAGCGTCGAATGCGAGTCGCAGGTTTCCAAACTAAAGAGTGTTTCTTTCTAATGTTTACGTTTAGCAGAGAGTTTTGATAGCCATTTGCACTATTTGTGCATAAGGTAAGCAGTTCTTTCCATATATAAGTACGAAAATACTGCCAGATGAAGATGTAAATTCATTAAGTTAAAAATAAATATGGGAACACTTTTAAGCGTTCGTTACGCTAATTTTACAAACTTATAAGGGATGGATAATTTTCCATTGTCCTCGAAAATTGATATTACCCTGTCCTGTAGCCCTACTCACCGTCATCTCCATCAGCAAGACAGAGAGAAGTGAGTTGGCTGGTGAAAGGCACACTACCTTCACAAACTTTCCTGGGTTGCACGGTGAGTTTTTCTCTTAGGAATTCATCTCACCATAAAAGTTGAACATTTCAATTTGGCTTGGTATGAAGTGGTTAGGCATATATATACATATGTTTGAACATGTTGTCATCAGTGTCGTGAGCACACAAATCAATTTAGTCTGCACCATCACTGCACTTTGATGAAGAAACGTGATGATTAGTGCTTTACCTGAAAAAAGGAACACAATTTTATAATTCATCTGTAAAACATAAAATTATGCTGAACTCGACTGGAGTTGGTTGCTAGCAAAGACGATACTGAGATGTGAACAGAATCAAAAGACTGTGTAATCTTATCTTTGTTTAAACAAAGACTCCTTTCGTTGCTTCTCATTTCGTCTTGGCTGTATTTCCTTTCTGAGTTCATGAGTTTTCTCATCGTGTAAGATCTCTTCGCGAGACAGGAAGCAAGAAAACTTATTTGTTTGACATAGGCTTTTGCATGTGTTTTAAATGGCGACAGTTCCATTGTTATGTCCTTACTTACATCTTCAAGAACGAACGCCAAATGCAAGCTCACATGATTCTGAATCCTACAAACAACAAATCGCACGCGTCGCATTTTTTCCAAATACAACGTTCATGATTGTGGAACATTCGCCATGACCAAAATTGATTTGGAAGAATACCAAAAATTTCAATGCGATAAGGAACAAAATACTTTTTATTTGTTTCTTTGTATATCTGTATATAACTTAATCTATCCATTTCTCATATTTTATCTAATCTGAAATAGCTGAAAACAAAACGTTAAGCTATCATAAAATCAAAATTCAACACTTGTTCAAAACACAATCTTGAAAATCATTTTAAAAATGTAATGCGATACCCTTAAAAACAAGAAACGTCCGTGTTTTATACTTGTGCACCAGTTTCTTAAAACTAATAATATTATCTAGTAATATGTATAGAATTACCTCCGGAAGTGTTAGTATTAAGTATTATAGCCACAACTTAATTACTCAAAGTACGTTAAACATTTTAATTCGTATGGGTAGTATTGGATGACTGTTGAGAAAAATAAGATATGAGTAGAAATGAAATCCTATTTTGGTTTTACATTAGCCTTGATGCATGGCATTAATGATATCAGGAATCTGAAGTCGTTTGCGGTTAAGAAGAAATGGAAATGAATCAGCTTTCCACGGTATGGTTCGAATTAAACATAAAAAATAAGCTATTTTTAGGATCGTTAGAGGAGTTTCATACATGGTTTTTGATCATTTGTACTGAAAAATATGATAAAAATGATTCCTTACTCTCCTTGAATGGCATTGGCAATATGTATGAAAGGTATCAATCGTCCAACAGGGTAAATAAAAGCTTTAACTAAAATTGAGTATTGAAGAGTTTGGAGAGTGAATAAAGTACCTCAGTTCAGTGTTTGGCGTACAAAAACGAGTTGTTTTCTTCTGTAACTGAACAGGAATCGGAATAAGTTTTCTTCATTAATAAATATAGTAACATTCATTCAAAAGTTGTCCATAGTATTACTTTCTTTTCCAGACATTTTTGGCGAGACGTTCAATGGTAAATACTGTAAGTACTTCACATGGAATCATATTTGTAAACGTGTCAATCACAAGTCCTACGCTTCTTTATGAAACTATACAACTGTACTGGCTTGAAATGGAGCGTGGTGTGTCTGCGTGATGATGATGGTTTGAGGAAATGTCTCTTCTGTCCAGCCAAGACCTTGGATCACACGGGCACTTTTTCGATAGTGGCCTCGGAGGTGTCAAGTGCAAGTCCTCTTCTTCTCCTGACAAACTCATATTGTCCACGCTTAGATTGTCAGTTATAACCCCACGTTTAGCGGGAGGGAAGAATGAAAGCTCCTCTTCACTGTAAATATTTTTAAAAAATCCATAATATCAAAAATCTACAGAGAAAGCAATGTAGTACATGGTTCAAAGGCAAATTTGAAGGGCTAATGGCGCTCTGGGTAAGTTCAATTTGAAGAAAAGATTTACGATTTCCTGCTACAATAAAAAGGTGGCAACGACCAGCGGAAAATGAACAAATCTATTTCAATACCACTGTCAAATGCACAAAGCATTTGACTTCAACGCACACTGAATAGACTGGTTAAAATAGAGCGCTGGAGTTGAGCTGACTTCATTTCATGCTTGGCACGGTCTACAAACAGTGGAGTTCATACCATAACGGCATTGTAGTTGAATGCTTTTACTTCAAGTAGAAAAAGTTATGCCGCGATGAAGAGTAAACACGTAACCGGATAAAAGCATTTTTCCACGCGAAATCTAATATCAATTCAATAAACCTTTAAATTGTTAGTCGCAATTATATTAGTGCTTAAAAAAGTAAGCTATTCTGGTGAAGGAGAAAAAAGTAATGATTTAGGTCAACAGTCGCCGCCAAATGCAGACTATCAAAACAAAAATCCATGCATGCTCACAGATCTGGAACACAGCATAATGAATTCTCTAGTCCAAAATGATATATGACTGATGTGTTATGTCATATACGGATGAATCACAATGACAATGATTAATCCAATAGAAATATACATTATATATATTATAGAATGTATACTTCAATTATTAATCCAACGCATTTGCTTCTCTGAAAGTGGAGAAAGTTTTCTTACTTTTCCTTAGTAGGTGAGAGGAAACTTGAGTAAATAAATTGTACTGAGAGGATGGGGAAACCAGAGATTTTCGTAAAAAAGATTATGATAAACCCTAAACCAGCTACATACAAGATGTATGACGTTTGAGATACGAAGTGGTTTCGAGCTCGATGGGTTTCCTTATTGATAAAAAAGCATATTGCGATTTTTCTTTAGCTTAATTTGATTTCCAGGCTTAATGCTAACTGTTTGAGTTCCTGTTCAGCGTACATATCCTCCTCGTACACACTTGAAGCAAAAAAGGATGTAGCTCTTTCCCCGTTTTCCGATTCGATTCCCTGCAACTCATCCTACTTGAAAGACGATACGGAACCCAGTTCCAATTTCCGCTGGAGATCATTAATATGCCTTTCTATACTAGCCCCAACAAGGTTGGTAGCTCGACTGGTTGGTAAACAGCAGGGATTCTGTATAGGCGTATGATCAGACAAGAACAAAGCCAAAGAGGATTGGATTGAAAATGTAGACAAGTATGCTCAAGCTACTCGGAAACAATAATGGACTAGGGAAAATCTGAATACATTTACATTGAAGCATTTTTTTTTTCTCGTTTCAAGTTGATGAGCGTGTTAATTACAGACCTACCTAAAATCTACCTTTGCAAAAAAGAAGTCAACGTATCTACAAATTTGCATACTAACCTTTCATCAGAGTCCCATTGGACAAGTGGCTTTTTTTCTGAGTCTGTGGACAATTTGGAAGCGTTGTTGGAGCCCAATCTAATACTGCCGTTTCCACTTGGCGGTTGCGGAGCTCCGCTGGATTCAGAAATCGAACCGAGTTTGCTCCTCGTTGACGTTTTGTGAACATTAGCGGATGAAGTTGATGATTCAAAAGCAGTCGATGACAAGAAAGGAGTATCTAGAGCCTTATTACTAGTACTACTACGAAATGACGAGAAGCCCACTCCTGACGAGTCAGAGCCAGTGTGTGTATTTGCGGGTAGCCCAGTTTCTTTGGTTTTCGAGGCGGTGTGCATAGAATGGGAAGACTGGCTTTGCGAATGACTAGATTTACTCGGAATGGCAAGTCTCTGAGGCGGAATCAGTGCAGAAACTTTTCGTATATCAAAGCTGGCGTTTACAACCGTCACTGCAGTTGATGAAGCAAGAGAACCCGGGCTTGGCATTGATCCTCCTCCTGTAGCAGCTCGACTGTTTCCTCCGCCAAACGAACTTGTAGCTGGTTTCAACTCTCCCGTAACGTCTCCATCGTCGGTACCATTTGAAGACATTTTTATTTTGTTATTGTTTCTACAATTCTGGGTTTCCTTCGGTCTGCTACTGTTGTTTTTACTCGTGGCACCGGATTTGTTTATACTACCGATGTTATTATCACTTCCAGCAGTCCTGTTAACATCTCCTGTACAAGTACTTGTAGTTGGGGTTTTACAACTTGTTGTTGCCGTTGAATGGCATGTTAGCTCTAGTTCTGCTACGGAGTCTACAGTAGTGCTACCGCAGATCCCACTTGGCTCGCCGCTCGTTGTGCTACCTAACAGATCCGATATGGGTAAAGGTGTAGTCTCATTTTTCACATGTACTTGGTTCCCATCCATAAAACTTTCGACTGTGCTGCTTTTTCGCGGAAAGTCATCGAGAGCACCAGAGCGTAATACTTTGTTCTCCCAAAAGTCTTCACCAGAAGTTGGTGAAAGCGGGTCAGGTTCCCATAAATCCGATGATGCTGTTTTGGGCATGCTTGCGCTTGTTCCTTCTTGAAAGTCGATTTCTTGACAGGCTGCAAAGAGGGAAGTCTTTTGAGGAGAAAAGCTTATCTGATTCTCATGTTTACTCTCTGCCGAGGGGTTTGTAGTGGTTGGCTCTTGGCCGAGAGAAGTAGATGGAGTTTTAGGAATGACTGTATTAGTAATTCCATTATTTGTAATAATGTTCGAATCAGTTCCTTTTGTCTTTGGTGTTGCTGTTGGAAATGGATTTGGTGGAGTGGCTGCTTGAAGGGATGGGGACGATGAGGTTGCTGCCGCTGCAGCAGCAGCGATGGCAGACGCCTGGGCGATCCTCTTCTCCAAACGCTTTTGTAAGTCTAAAGTTGTAGAGCAGGCTGAGGTAGACGTGGCAGTTGTGGAATTGCTGGTACTGCTTGTGTTCCCATTTAAAACTGTTCCGTTGACCATTAGTGGAGCTGACTGGTTAGCATGGGTTCTTGACGGTGATTCTGTGGTTGGAATAAGCTTCGGGTTGTTGGCAGCAGTAGAAGTAGTCGAGGATGTGGTTGACGATGATAACACGTGTGTGCTAATTGCTAGACTGGCAGGGCCTTGAAGAGCTGTTGAAAAGGGTATTGAAGAAGAAGCAAGAGATGCAAGTGAAGAGGATGTTGGATTCGGTTGTTGTTGCTGATTGAGAAGGAAAGGATAAGCTTGGTTTAATGAGTGCTTTGGAAAATTGGCTGGCTGTGAATTGTGTGTATTAGCAAATGGTCGCTGTTGCTGCGGTTGACTAGTAGCATGTTCGTTTAATTTTTTCGTGGACGTTGTGGCATTGCTAGCTACGCAATTGCTTGTCGTTATGTTTGCTGGCGAAGTTTGCAAGACGCTGGGCGAATTGTAATTATTTCTTGCGAGGAGGGATATTGAAGGAGGTGACTCTTCTAATTGAAAATCTTCAACTGAGATAGGGAAGGAACTAGACGACTTTCGTGAACTCGAAGTAGTCGAGTCAAAACGACAGCGTTCTGGGCTAAAGGAAATGATGGGTTCATTGTGCTTCAAAAACAAGGACAAATTACCCTAAGATTACTGTACTTCACGAATGATTTTTAATTTTTGCTTAGTAATATGCAAACTGAGACTAGCATGGGATACGGATAAAAGCATGCGGTATACACTGAGAACTATCAGGGATTCTCATGTCTCTAATTAAATAATAATTTTAACATTTCTTTACCTGTGTTGCGTAGTCTTTCTCTGAATTGGCTTTTGGATCACTGCCAATCCCACTATCCTCGAAATCCATTTATTCCATAAAGGACTTTGCATTGAAACCCTAGGTACAGAGAAACTGTTGAACTAAGTTTTGAACAAATCTAAACCAAACTTTCCTAAGACGAGGTTGATTACCCTTTGAACTGTTGAAGCAATCAAAATGAAACCACAACTCAGGACACAACGAACTTGTAAGAAAATTAAAGAAGGACCTGGGATAGAGTGCACAAAGCGTAGGATTTATTGTAATTCGTTACTTTTTCATTGTTGAATAATGTTTCCGTTGCAAACTACTCACACAACGTCGGCTTCCCCTAAAGCTAAAATATTGACTACATTTTTCAACATTAATTACTTTCTCAAAAAATAAAAAGAAGAAAAGGAGAACGTAAAGTAAATGTGTTGCTTACATGCAAAAGCAAGGGAAAGCAAACTTTTTGCAGGTTTTTTTGGGGATTATTAATTTGTGCGAAATGATCCGCGCTATCGGACACACAAAAATATAAAAACTAATGTCCGTGTGCTTTCACCCTATTCTCGGATTTCGGTTCCAGATGTAGAGTAAATACAAAACCGGGTTTATCAACAATACGGTCATCATAACACTCAACAGGATCGACATTCCTTTTCGGGTTTAGTCGGATTTTTGCTCGGCGTTCTTAGAGTTTTCTCTGGTGCTACATCCAATATACCAGTTTTGGTACCTATGTACGTACGTATCTCGCATGTTCAGCATGCCTGTCTGACATCTCTGTTTGGGGAGAAATTCGATGCATGTGAATTTGCTTACTCTCTTGAGTGTTACAAAGAATGTCAATGCTTTCACCACCACTACTATATGAATTCAAGATCATTTTCCTTATATTCAAAAACAGCTCGTTTTATTGCAATACTCCACTTCATATCTGGTTTCCAGACACAAATTTTCATACACTCACATACACTGGCAGCATATAAACTTTCATAATCATGTTTCAAGTTTCGCTGTTCGTGAGCAAATATGAAACGTGAAACTGAATCTTTTCAAAGTCCATGTAAAACTAAATTTTCTATGAAGCTGTCGCTTTCATTTTTTAGTGGAGAAAGTAATGTTTCTGGCAAAAAAAAAATTCTTATCATGTTATATCTCGAATGCGAGAACGTGCTGAATACTAGCACTAAAAGACAGTTGTAGCTTTTCACATTCTAGCAGCTCATCTAAAAGAGGAAAAATGATATTACATCAAAACCTACGGTAATTAGATACAACCTAATTCTAATAGAGTTTACAACATAATCTACACATGGCAGAAAGAATACTTACAAAAAGAAACATGTAACAACATGTGATGAAAATATCTTTTATTCAAAAAAGATTATCCCGACGTTTCGATACAATACAATGAGGACTTTTTCATTCGTGGAAGTGAGAGAGTATCATCGAGAAGTTTCCACTGAAAAGGGATAAACTATTGTTTCTGACATTAACACTACGGTCGGAAATGAAATGTCACGATCTTTGACATGTTTTAGCTGATATCGGGACAGGTGGACGTTTGTTTTTGCATTTAAAGTTTTGCGTGCTATGCATTATGCATATTAATTTCATTCACAAATTAAAACAGGTGGAAGCATATCATAAGCATTATGAAACTCCATCAAAATCTTGCCATATCACAACATATTTTACAAGAATGAACAAAAAACAAAAGATGGAACCAAATGACTACCAAAAGATGTATCACAGTATAGCCAATTTAGTTATAGTTACGCAAACATAGAATAAAAATACTCCTGGATTGAAAGGCAAGAAAATACGTTATTGGTAGTTCTGGACAATGGTTCTGGAACTCCCTCGCCAAAGAATAATATTGTTTCGTTTCTGGATCAGCACATTTTTACCAAGGAACATGGCTGCCAAGTGGACTGTCGAAAATATTTTGCTCCTGGTAATCGCCTTCTTACTGCCCCCGCTTGCAGTGGTCTACGCATCCGGATGTTGGCTGTGAACTTGTTCTCAACATTATCCTAACCTTGCTCGGATTCTTTCCAGGAATCATTCATGCGGTTTATGTCGTATACATTCGCAACATTCGGTAAAACAGCTAACAAACATGAAACATGGTCTATCCTTCCTGCTCAGTCTTTTTTGAAATCTTTCACGACGAATTCCCGAAGCCTCATGAAGATAGTAATGTCCAAATAATGTTTATCGTCATTCAAAAACTGTTCTTGTCAATCACTCGTGCTATAATAATATTTTCTTTTGTCTGATAACTAAAAGTCGTTAAATATGATGGCACATTAGATTTTTATTTTCGAAAACTCACTTTTCTTCTGCGTTTTAAAATGGCGAACGATGCATTGCATAGTGCTGCATAAATGATAAAAAATTAAATCCTTCTTTGAACATTTCACGCGAGTCAATAATTTAGCAAAAAATAAATGTGTTTGTGCATAAAAGAAAAATGCTATCCATAATAATGGGGCATCACGCGACGTTTCTCTCAGACGCTTATTTCATTCTCGCCTCGCAGGTATCTACAGACAACAAAGAAAAAGGAAATCATTATAGATCAAACAAAGTAAAAAACACATCAACAGTAATGCATCAGACTGATCAGACCACCCTTGAGAGTAACTCCAACTAAAACTAAATCTAAATCCCGCGTCTTCATTGGGATACAACTTGAAATCCCTAAAATTTCTGCTCCCAAGAATTTTTCGTCATTTGAAACTCGGGTTAGTAAGAAAGCTTAGCACATCAACATAGACGACACAGTAAGCTTCACACACTATGCCACCTAAGGGCCCCCAGCAGAAAGGGAAGCGGAACCGAAAGGGACGCAAGGATGATGAGGAGTACGGAGGCTATGCACCCCGAGAACAAAAATTAATCAAGCCCCCGGATCAAGAGAAGCTTACCGAACCCGTAATGTTGCGACACAAACTAGTTTATCATGCAATCATTCTGTAATCAATTCAAAATTATCCCACAACTTGTTCTTTTGCCCTCCAACAGCAACTGAAAGAAGAAATCCAACGCGTTCTCGTTACAACAGATCCAACCGTCATGAAAGACAGAGTAATTTGGGATTTCCGAGAAAAGTAATAGCAATGCTTTAAACATGAGTTGAATTGATTTGTGAAATAGTTTGTTATTGGAAAGTAATCATGTCTTTCTCCTATAAACAAATATTGAGCAATTTTATCTTTTACTTGTAGGGCATACACTCTCGTGCCAGTGCGAGATGAAACTATCACGCTGTTCCATATGGACTCAGAATTGGTTCCGAAGGACCAGGTGGACGAGTTTAAAAAAGTCTACCCGTACCCGCTCGTCGATGTAGTTTACGAGCCTGTCGATGACCCCAAGCAAAAACCTGAGAGCGTTCCCCCAACAGCAGCGTCACAAAGCTCTGCGCTCGTTTCTGCAGCGTCTACGGCTGCCGGCGGCGCCACACCAGCTCCTGGAATGGCCGCAGGAGGTGATGCCGGGGCTGCAGGGCCCTCTGAGAAACGACCATCAATGGATGGAGACGCGGGCGAGGACGAGAAAAAGTCCGATACAAAGCCGGAGGACGACGAGGAGGATAAAGGTGAGCCTGACAGGAAAATACTTTAATGATCTCATAATCTCGCTCCATTCCTTAAAACTTGTTTGTTTTTATTCAAAAAATAAAGAAAATTGATGCTTTTGTTTGTTTATTTGACAGACGAACCCAAGGAGGATACAAAACAAACAAAGTTCCTCAACCAGTTCGACTTTAGTGACAGATCTACGCAAACATACAACAATCCTCTTCGGGTACGCCACGCCAAAGAGTTATTCCTCATTTTCTTACACAAGAACAAAAATCAATAATGCATAAGGATGTCGGTGGCATAAAGTCACTTCGGATTGCGTAAACTATTCAGTAGCTTGTACATTAACTCACTTGGTGGTTTTTCTGTACAGGAACATGCATGTCAAACACAGCCTCCTCCAAGATCAAATTACAAAGACTACTGCAACGCTTGGATCATCTATGATGCATACGAGAATGACACAGAGAACAGACCCAAGCAAGAGCAGACGACTGACGAAGCTGAAGAGCAACCGGGAAGTGCGGTCGCTGGAGGCGAGGGCGAAGAAACAGATTCTCACGCTGGAGAAGACAGCCACGGAAACACGGCCACGACTGGTGGCACGGTACAAGCTGGACCGGATACTCCGAAAGAGAAAGAGGGAAAGTAAGTTGAAAATGTTATTCATACAGAAAGAGTGAAATGTTCATCACGCGGGGTCACAGTTGCTTTTACATTTGAATCTTTAATTGTTCCATGAATGAGTAAGTTACGCCGTCAACGAGTCAAGTTTTTGTACACTAAAATAGAAAATAGTCAATTATGTAGAGGAATTATTTCGCAGAAGAACTCTGTTTGTCTTTCTCTTACCCTACTGAAGTGGGCCATATTTTACCCCAAAAAAAACTTCTTTTTACCAACTACCAGCAAACAGCAGCGCTTGGTTTGTTTTCCACAAGATGAAAGTTGAAATTAACGTAAAAACTCTTTGATAATTACCAACTTACAAGAAAATGCTTCCCAATTATATGCTGTAATTTGGAAGTTTCTTCATGTCCAAATTCAGACGAGCTCTGCTTCCCTTCAGAGAATTTAGCACTTGAAAACAATGAAAGATACTTGAGCTCTCCCGTAGAGTTCATTTTGTGACATGTTTAACTTGATTAAATGTGCAAAATGCTTTAAACTGTTTACTGTCATTTTGCAGAATTGCAGAACGGGAAAAAGTCAAGATGCGAAAAGCGTCTGTGGTAGACGGTCAAGCGGCTCAAGAAGCCGCTTTGAATAAGTCAGCAGAGGGTCTGAAGATTCTCGAGAGGTTGGTGATGCAAAATGTACACAACGAAGTACTATTCGGTAAGTTTGTTACCTATCTTTCCAACCAGTTGCTTTAAAAAATTATTGTAAAAATATCGCTCATAACTTTCATCAAAAGAACCTCGCTCTAGCTTTTGTTCATTTTGAGAATTCGGGAGCTGAAAAACTCTTCCTGTTTTCCGTACAAACCTTACTTTTTTTCGTCTTGACACAATTTACAGTTGACGAAATTCTAGGATAGATATGCCGACCATCTTTGAGTGTACGTATGCCTCAGGGTGTTTTAGCAAGGTCTTTCAACGAAACGTACGTTTTTAGTATCTGTACTCTGGCAAACATCCTTGTTGACAGATTTCATTAACTGCTCGTTTGTTCGTGACTCAATATTTGTTCTTCCATCGTTTCCTGTCGTCAGAAAATAATCAGAATTTGCTAGCGTTTGAGTACACAGAAAGTGGGAGAAAATCCAAGTAATCGTTGATACCATTTCGTCGACCGGATTGTTGTGTAAACAGAGCGAAAATGCAATTTAGATTGCTTTCGGAACTCACGAAGCAAACCAGCAAATTTCTTTTTCTGGAAATACAGATACGTATTTAAGTAGGATTTAAAAAAATGAAAATGGTACACATAATGCAGCAAGTTATAGGCTGCCATATGTTCTTCCCATACCCAGCATAACATTCTAAACTATTATAAAAAGCTTTGTGTTTTCTGAGTAACATTCTAAAAAAAAGTTACTTGTTTGACTTTCTTTTTCGATGTAACAAACTAACAGGATTTCGCCTGGTTTATTTTCCCTAGTCCTAACATCCAAATAAAGACAGTTTGTCCTCGATTGCCCCAAGCGACTTGAATAAATACAGTAGAAAATCTATAGATTGAAATGTATGGACATTTGAGTTGAATTTATTAGGGAAAATGTAGTTGTTTTTTTTGCCTTGTAGCAAAATATGTGATTGTCCCGGGGAAAAGGGGATGTGTCGTGTACAAAGAGAAACAAGAAAATAGACTCTTTCGTTTTTCTCTAAAACATATTCCAAGGCGTTAAGGGAAAAGGAACAAAATTTCTTTCTCGCAACTTTTACCTTTACGTGTTGGCATATTTTTCAGAGAAAAATGAATTTAGACTCTATTTTCTTCTTTCTCCTTGTACATTATATTTCCCGTTTTCTCAGGGACGATCACATATGTATACGAAGAAACAAATTGAGATTGGCTGCTGGCTTAGAATAGCTGCAAGGGAGGAAAAACAAAATTGGCATTTTTGAATTGATTTTGTGGCTTGATATGTTTTATATTACAGTAGACACGCGTTGTTTTTTTTCGCGGGATTAAATGTGACGAGCTGATTGTAAATGATGTGCTACAGATTGATTGATTATTTGCAGAGATCTCAGTGGCATGTTATTTTCATTCTAAACAGATTTCAAGTACTATGAAGATGCCTCGGACGAGTTTCGGGAGACTGGGGAGGGGACTATTCTCCCACTATGGAAATTCGCGTACGACAAAGCGAAGCGACTCCATGTTACTGGAATAAGCTGGTCGCAAAGTGAGCCAGACATGTTCGCTGTCAGTTACGGTTCATGTAAGATTTTTTTTCCTACAAAATATCCAGCCGATCAAGCCAATGCATTATGAGCGCTCTCATAAAAGCCTGTCATAATTTTTCACTCAAATGTGTATAATGGGAATGCTCGTCATCAGAGCGCTTAATAGCTCACAAGTGTCGCTTGTTATCTAATACGTTGTCAAACGCTCCAAGGAGAAACTTTCAGTGTCCCAATTAATCTTGTGAAATGAGAGCAAAACATTGTTAGAGAATATTTTTTTGTGCACCAAAAACAACTTTTCCCCCAGAAGCGATCGCGTCCAAACAGCAAATGGTATACCTTGAAAGTGAAAGTTGCACTTTCCCCGGGGTATGCATGTGTCAGATGGAAATTAGATATGATTACAAAACCTCTTGAGTACGAGTAGAAAAAGCAATCAGCACTTTCCTTGATGATCTTTGTTTGATGTTTTTGAAAGTTTTATTCAATTTACGAGCCCTTCCAAGAGCTCATTTTAGCGTAGAGAGGATAAACCTCCAAATTTTATTCTGATATATGTGTCTTTATGTATAAAAATAATATCACCCGAAAAATATAATGTGTTTCCTTTTCCTTTTAAAAAAAGTCTCTTTCACTCATCCCGTTACTGATGGAATGGTATTAATTTGGAGTTTACGCAACCCTGCCTTCCCCGAGCACATATGGATTTCCCCGAGAGGTGTTATGTGCTGTGCTGTTCATCCGAAGTAAGTGGAATCCAAATGCAAATCATGATGAACAAAAAAAAAATATGATGATTCTTAACATGCTTCTGACGTCTTCCACTTATCACTGTCAATCTTCAACTCAAAAACACTTACTTTTTTTTTTAATTTTATTTCGACACGAGTTTGATGGATTTCCTAACAGCAGCAGTTTGCTTTCCTGACAGGAAATAAAAATGCTCTATTTAAATCATTTGGCACGATTAGCCTAGATATTTTTTGTAAACCTTGACGTATTTTTCTTGTATTTATGCCTAATAAAAAATGCAATATTATTTGTATTTATTTTCTATTTTTGTCAGTGAGGGAAGTCTGATTGCAGTTGGGATGTACGATGGAAACGTAGCTCTGATTCAGCTGCAGCCTGACGAGGACAATGCAACTTCCTGCGCGATTCTCAAGAACGTCCATGTCGTTCAAAAGCATCGGTCGCCGATCTGGTCAGTGATGTGGGGCGAGGACGACATGGACGGAGAGCCAAACTTTTACTCGTGCGGACTCGACGGACGAATCATTCACTGGAGTATTGACACCACCGACTCAAACGGAATTGGTGGGCTGGGAGGCACTGAAATATGCACGCTTCACCTTCCCGTCCCTCCTGTCGCGGGACCTGACGGAACCACCTACAAACTTTTCGGTACTAAAAAAAATCATGAAGCTACCATTGATTTCGTAGATTTCGTAGATCTCGTACATCTTTTTGCACATTTGCCATTATCATAAAAAAAAGAAGAAATTGCCTTTGTCTTAACGTGTTCGCTAATGAGTAGGAGGTTTTGATAGCAAAAAAAGGATACTTTAAGATCTTGCAAGGCATCCCAGTTTTGTTTTCAGAAGGAAAAAATCCTATGTCTGGTCTATATAGTATCAGTTTTGTTTTCTCCTTCATTTAATGATAATGATAGCAAAATGATCGTCATCAGAAGCAAAATGGCTGCAAGGAAAATAAACAGGCTGGTGTTTTTAATAGAATGACTGGCTGCTAATGGAAGAGTTCTGTTAAACGTTCATTGCCATTTTCGTTGACCCTGACCACATATTGAGCAAAAACGTCAGTGGCATATTATTTTTCGCAGTGTTTTCTAATGACTCGTCAACAGTTAAGACGTTTTTACCAATTATTATAACCTGTGCTATTTTCCTTGACGCATGATTTTGCTACTGATGATGAGCGAAATGGGAAGAAAAAGTTTTCTCGTTCATTTTATTTTTTACCTTATTTTCGGCACTGTGAACTTTCCTTTGATGTTTTAATGCAAGATTTTTTTTCAACTGCGTACCACTTTTCACACAGGATGTGCGAGAGTTTTAGCTTTCCATCCCTCGGAAAAGACAACATTTCTTGTGGGTACGGCGGAAGGGAACATTTTCCGGTGCTCATCACTTTACGGCTCGCGTTTCCAACAGGTAAAAAATATAGAAATTTTGAGAGAGACTGATCTATTTTCTTTTATTCTTCATGGCAGAAAGTTTTTCAGCTTGGATTCTTGGAAAGAAAGTCGTTAATTGAATCTTTATCCCACATCCTGCCGTAGTGAAATGTTTTTTGGGGCATTCTGATACTCTGACTGAAGTGTGTTTCCATACTATATTGACTATTTTACTAGAGGTATAATGTGCCAACCAGGTGTGGGAAAGACTCACAGATGACAGAGTGAAAGTTTTCATAATGAAATATAAACAGTTAAAAGAAAATTGATATCGGGGAATTATCGCCTTTTAAAGTACAGTATTGCATGTAGGGATCACAAATGCAAAACTGTTTTGTACAGTGTCATGATGATGAACTTAGATGAGGTGCAGACGGGTCACGCACAGAATACGAAACTTCTTTAAATAATTCAATTCGGTTTGCATGACACGATCTTGAAGAAGCCTTCTTTTTTCCTTTCTTAAAAAACTGTAAAGAAAACATTCAAAAGCAGCAGCAGAGAACAAGATGCTCTTGTTCTATAATATCTCACGTATCTCATACCATAATACAATGTATGTCATATAAGGATTATTGATAAAATGGTGAAATCTGTACATATGTTCATCTATGTATGTGACCGTCCCAGGGAAAAGGTGATGCTGTCTAAAACAACAAGAAAATAGACTCTAAATTCGTTTTTTTCTGAAAAATATTCCAAAGACGTAAAGGAAAAATGAACAAAATTTGTTTATGGCAACTTTTACCTTTACGTTTTGGCATATTTTTCAGAAAAAAACGAGGCAGAGTCTATTTTCTTCTTCCTTTACACGACACCTCCCACTTTCCCTGGGACGGTCACAATGTACAAAGTACAAACCTTAGACATATCTTAGGTAGCCATCCAACATTAAAAAAAAAAGCATGCTGGTGTTCATGTTTTAATCATTACGTACTGGTCTCCAGCTAAAAAAGCTACTAAAACGTAATTCAGCTCTCAAGTAAGTTTGTTTAAGGGCTCTTTAAATAGACGTGACGCATGTAGCAACATGACATGTCTCACAGTTAACTAATTCGTTACGTTCTTTTCACATATTTGTATGAAAAAAGGCCATTTTGTCTCATCCGAGCTTGAGCTTACTTTCTCCGCTTTCACTAACTCTTATTACTATTTTTTTTACTCTATTGTACTTTGCTTTCTCTCCAGAT
>VICI01001070.1:0-26291 GCA_019593645.1 Akabosia matsudoensis | reverse complement strand
GAAGATAATGATATTGACACTGACGATGACGCTTCTTCTTCATTCTTCTAGCATCGTGTTGCCATTGATTAACGCTTTTTCAAGAGAAAATATTTTAATCAACGTAAAAAGCATGTAAACATGGAAAAGTGGTTGGTGAGGTTGATTCATTGAGAATATGACCATGAAAAGAAAATGTGCCTGAATAACACAACAGATTTAGTCTTTTAAGCTATTAGTCATTTTTTGTATCGTGCCTTTGGAGTTTATTTCCAGAAAATGATGTCTTGTGGAACATTCCTCATAAAAATCAGTTCCTCATGCCAGCCTCTTTGGTTTCAAGTCTTGTTGTGCACAAACTAATCTGGAAATCGGACTCTTCAATTTACCTGCCTATCATTCCGCTTAATGTATATTCCTGATTGTGTTTCCATTTTCATGTTCAACTTGTACTTTGTAGTTAGGTAGAGAAAAACGCAGAATATCGGCACGCTATGAATACCAAATGACATATCATGAAGGGATAATAAACTATCCTTGCTACAAAAAAATGTAAGATGATCATCTTTCTTTAATCGTCATTATCAAGCCAAGATCATCTTTGAGCAGAAATTCTGTGCTTTTACTTCACAGTTTCTGTACAATCTGAAGGAAATGTTTTACGCACATTTTTTCGAGGCGTAATCCTCCTGTGGAACCAATTTCGATGCTACTTTTTACAGACAAAGTGACTACAAACTTGGCTGGCATAGTGCAAGTGTTGCGCGTTGATCATTTACCAGATTCATGCATAATATTATGCTAATCTTTAGCTTTTTTCTGTTCAACCAAACTTTTTTTGTTCTAAGTGTGACACGAGGTGACTGTAGTCAGGAGTCTTAAAAAATGAAAAGTGCTTAAGTAAATACTTCGTCAGTTGACAGAAGAAATGTAAGGATTGTCTGCAAGTTTTTTTTCATGCTATAAAAACTTTTTAGTATGAACTTTTGTGGTTGCTCTTACGTTTTGAGAGGTCTACAAAATTTTTGTTTTTCCGAGGAATATGCATAGACATACTGCAGGCTGCTGGCCTTGGCTTGTTTCCAGACAAATCCATTCATTTTACAACTTGGTTTAGCTTAAATCTAATGCATGTTTCTTCTACGTCTAGTTCTTCTTGTAAAAATTGTTTCTCTCTATTTCGATCGAAGAGAATGTCGTCGATGGCTAGTCATGATAGATATGGAAATGAATGCATGAAAATTCATACATGCTCACTGCTAGCTGAAAAACTGAATAATTCTGACTAAAATATTAAAACACATGGAAGCATAACAAATTTTTACTACAAACCCGTATATCTACCTTAGCGGACTTGAGCCTAATATACCAGCGTTTCAATCCGTATACTGCAATAAACTGGTCACAACTTGTGTGCTTTCGTACAAAACTCTTGCCCATATTCACGCGGGCATCAGTTCATATTGCTAGCCAGCTAGTTTTTGTCTCGTGTTTGAGTCCACCTACTACCAACATACTAATCCATCTTCTCTTACACGATAACGCTGTTTGTTTCTTGTGCATTGCTTTGTAAAACTTGATAAAGCCCTGATAATGGTGAATCGACGGACCGTCACAATTCCCAGTGTTAATACAAGCACCTACGTAGAGTAAAGTAAGTTGTTTTGCACGTTTCTTGAGCTCCGAGCTTTGTGCTCTACACAGTAAGAACGTACCCATTGCCAAAAGGTAAGACAATGAGAAACATTAACACTGCAATCTGATCAACACAGGAAAACCCCTGTCTTTCATCATAATAATATATCGTCGTCCACTTTGCGTTTTGCATTTCGCAGAGTAACAACCGGCACATCACACTGGTCGGATGGACAGTGCTAGTTTGAATTTCATCGTGTCAGATTAATGTTGGAAACATTTTTTCTCCTATCCGAAGCGTAAACCATGTAATTGTACTTCCTAATCAAGATACTTTCCGTCTACAATGACAAGAGTCATTTGTTAACTGTTGTATGTTTACCTCCTCATCGAAGAAAAGTGAGTTAGTTGTGAAGTAAACCGTGAAATTCGCTACACTTTAAATGGGAACATCATTTAGGCATATAAGACTTCCCATGAGCTACTACCTAGTATAAAAGGAAGAAAGGAGGAGACTACGAAGGTAGAGGACATTTTCTGCCTTTTGTATTGACAAGGAGTGCATTAAAATTGACATTGGCGAATAATAATTGCTCAAATATACCGGAGCCACTGCTACCGTTGTACCATCATTCCCCTTGTCAGTTCCAGCGGGCGAGGACTGTTACAGGAAGGAGCGTGTGGAAATTTCTCCTCGTTTTTCACAAAACTCATTTCATATTACAGCACGCTTCTTGGAGTGAAACCCAGGCCCTGACTGGCACTTTAATATTATTCAAAGAAGCGTTTGAAAACCAGCATGGAGCTTGCCTAAATTGGTAATTTCTATTTCTTTTGTGTGCATACATTACATCTACCCTATCGATGTTATCTGCGACTGCTACCTACTCACTCACTTACTACGATGAACTGTCCTTGACTTGTCTATGAAGAATTCATACTCTCGTTGGGTTTTGTGCTCGAAGCCGAGACAAAGCTGTAAAAAAATATTTACATATATAGAAAAACACCGTTTTTTGTTGCTCTCGTGTCACCAAAATTGAAAAATATCGTCGTAAAGAGTTCCAATTGAGCGAAACAAAAAACCCTAGAAAAGTACATGCCTAACTAGAAGTAGGAGCCTGTACTAGGTGTGTTTAACTAAAAGCGACGAGTGTGTGTGACATGTCCCTACTGTTGGCTAAAGACGTGTGTAACGTGGGCAGACTAAGAATTTCTTTTGTTATGTAAAACATGTCGCAAACAGACCGCACAAAAGTAACAGACTAGATGTAACTTCTGGAAATGATACTTTTAAAATGGGCGAATTATGTATATTTAGATGAAGCTTTAGTTTAGTACAAATACAGTATATAATATACTCCTCAGCCTTTTAAGAAGTGCATGCAACAGGAAGTCAAGTATGTATGTTTCCTTTTTTCCCTAGAACTTCTTTTAAATGCATATAACATTAATCCGTCTTGTGGGAAAAAAGACACATTTCCGCGTGTGCGTGTGCCTTCCCTGCATCTTTGTCAGGATAACCAAGAGTTGATCATATTTCGTTTCTTTTTCTTCCTGAACAGCTATTCTGGAGCGAACATCGTATCACCACCACACAAACCGTTTCCTGTGGCTGTGAACAAGTTGTGCCGCATCTGCTCTTACTGGTGCCGTTCCGGCTCGTCATACGACATGCTCTAACAAAGCGTTTCAAGTGCAGATGTTTTATGCGTGTGACTTACCAGTTGTTGGATACTCAGCATCAGCAAGTAGCTAGTGTTGAATGAGCGAAGAAATATTTCGAAAAAAAGATTTTTTGACGTAATCGCCTATGAAGTTTCAAAATGTAACAATTTAGCGAAGAAATAATTGGATGGATCTATGCATTTTGGCGTGGGTACTGAAAATGAAATTAGTTTGAAAAGCAACTTGGTTTTTGTGGAAAATAGTGCAGTTGTGCAATCATCTAGAAAAGTGTAATAAGTTCTTTTTCTTTTTACCCTGGTGTGTTGAATACAAAAGTACTAAAGTTTTGTTTGTTTCGCAAAAAAGTTTTGTGTGCCATTTAATCAGCAAACATGGGGAAACCTGAAGTGGCATTTGAGGAGCTTGACTTGAAGGGGGCAACGAAAGAGAAAAAAGGTACGTCAAATATTTACATGTGGAAATGATTGCAAGAGATGATTACGGTGGATTGTGTAATCGGAATGAAAATACACAAGTTAAATTCTACTCTTGTTTATTAAGCTATCAAGCGAAAATGACGAAAAGAATTACATGCATGCATGCAACCATGTACTTCTCCCGTGTTTCCTATAACCGTTTCAAGATTGAAAAAAACCTACTTTTTCATGCACTAGAATGATTATCACGTAAAAATTGTTATGTAAATGAGTCATTAAAATGTTTCCAATGTACTTGTTACAGCCGCACTTTTCGGTTCAGCGAGACTGACCCTATTCGTGATATTACTGATGGCAGTGTGCAACTTTGTTGTCCAGCGGTTCAACGTAAACTTTGGAATTGTCTGCATGCACCGACCCCTTCCTCCAGAAATACTTTTGGAGGATGGAGGAACTGGATTTTCACAACCTGGCTGGTTTGTAAATGGTGAAAATTCGACACTGGATAGTATTCTTGGAAATATTACAACAAGTGAGGAAAATCAACCGTTGGAAAGCAGCTCGCTTTTAATCGGGAACTTGCCGGCTGCTGTGGACTCTTCGGACGATAGCCATAATCAGAGCAGTAACTGGATCACGTCTGAGCATATCGATACACTGGCCGCTTCCGGAAGCAAAGCAGCTTGCGGACAAGGATTACGAGGGAAACGAAAAAATAATACTTTGAAAGGCAATGGAGAACCTCGTGACGGCTTTATTACTGAGTTTGAGTGGACAAAGGAAACAAAAGGCGGTGTTCTCGCTGCCTTCTACTACGGGTTAACATTTTCCCAGGTAATGATAGGAAATAATGGAATGCATTATCACTTACTTTCATCAACTTTCTATTATTTTCACACTGTGTTTACTCATTCTATGCCATTAGGTTAAATCGCACACATGCATTTGGTTCATTTTCCCATGATTGTTTGTCACGCAGATTCCAGGTGGATGGTTCGTCGACCGGTTTGGAGCAAAGTCTGCGATGCTCGTTAGTCAGTTCTTTTTGAGTTTTTTTAGTATGCTCAATCCTATTGCGGCAAAACTGGGACCGGAATATATGTTCACAGCGCGGTTGCTTCAAGGAGTTGCCAATGTACGTAAACCCGGTTCGGAATATTGCCTCCTACTTTATTAATTTAAGCATAAAAATAAATTGGCTGGGCTGTATTTTTTCATGCCATTTTCTACAGTTTCGGTTTATTGCTCGTTTTTATTTCGTGCCCAAGAAGAAAGGGAAGGAGAAAGTTGATGATGATGGCTGTGGAATACTAACATATTTTAATATTGTATTACATGGTCAAACAGAGGGAATTTGACCATTTAGTATTGTTTCTTTTTTCACTTCTACAAAAACCATTTTCCGTAATGCTTTCATATTTTATGCAGGCTCCAATAGTGTTAGACGAAGCTAAAGGTTATTTCCTATGTTCTACAGCAATTGTTTTGTAACAATTCTAGGGTCTGGCAATGCCAGCAATCAATGTATTGGCCACGCGTTGGTGTGCCGATATGGAACGAAGCTTTCTCCTTGGAATTACATATGCTGGGTTTGGCCTTGCAAGTGCAATTGTCTACCCGATTTCGGCGTTCTTGTGTGAGCAATTTGGCTGGGAAGGGATATTCTATTTTGGCGGAGGAACCGGACTGATGTGGTGTGCTGTTGCATTTTTCTTGATTTATGAGTGGCCAGAGAATCATCCCAGAATAAAGATGGCGGAGTTGCAATTCATTCAAAAACACAGAGCTGTACAGTACGGGGGAACAAAACGCCAAGTATGTTGAAACAAAAATGTTCTAATAATACTAGGATTGTGTCATGACCAAATGAGGAACACATTTTATGGCTTCCACAAATTTGCTTATTTGCACACTTACATGGTGTAATACCATGTTTTAATTAAAATTTGTTTATGATATCTATGATAAAAATAGATGATAAGGACACCTTGGATTGCGATGTTGACCTCGGGACCAGTATGGGCGTTGTTGATTACGAATTTCTCGTGCTTCTGGTGTTTCCTAACAATAGGCTCGTATCTGCCCACTTACTTGAGCGAAGTTCTTGACTTGGACATATCAGATGTAAGTGTCCAAAACATTTGTATGGCTTTTGGGGTAGCTTCCATCCCCCTATGTAGTGTTTCTGTTACTTGAATCAGAACAAATTATTTTTCTTAAATTTTAGAACGGAATTCTATCGGCCCTGCCGTTCGTAGGGATGATGTCATTCCACTTCTTTGCTGCGGCACTGTTCGACTGGCTACGTAAAAAGGAAATAGTTTCGTTAACATTCCTAAGGAAATCGTTCAATTCGCTGGGAATGTTCTCTTCCGGACTATCCATGTTAGCGATTGGACTTCTACAATGTGACAATATCATTGGAACAGTGATCATGTTCACATTTGGTCAAACATTCCTTGAATTCTCCTTCATGGCTGGGTACCTCTTCAGCATATTCGAGATTGCCCCAAGATACGCCAGCAGTCTCACAGCGCTCAGTAACACATTCGGCCTTCTTACTGGATTCTTAGGCCCAGCAGCGGTATCATGGCTAACGCCGGATGGAACTAGGGAACAGTGGCTTCTTGTGTTTTATCTGACCGCAGGAATAAACTTTTTTGGTGCTCTAGTCTACCTCCTCTTTGGGAAGTGCACGCTGCTTCCTTGGGCTACGCCAGTTGGAACCAATACAGTTGTCGACGGTACAACCATTTCAAGGCACAACAGCAAGAAAATTGAGCAGGAGCTCAAATCTCTGAAAATTAGACTGATCAACGGAGAAAGCGATGTGAAAGGACAAATTTCGTCAGGAAGATCATAAATATATACAGCTTCGACACACAATACTGGCGAACATCTTCATTTGTCGTTACATATTACTGCTCTGGAAATACATTGCCAATGCAATGACTGTTGATTTTTTTTACAAAACAATCGAGACCACGAGTTGGTACACAATCGATCGATTGTTGAAATTTACCGTATGGTTCACCATTTCTCTCATAAAGTCACGGCAGCTTTTAGCCTGATTTAACTGAATTTAACCTGTACGTTACCAGCATGATCACAACGTGTACCTGGAATAGACACATATTGAGCTTAATACCTTGATGCTAAATTTTTGTACTTGATTTGAGAGACGCGTCTTGGGCCTTCGAGGACTCGCTTAAAGAGTAAGCTTGTAGTAAGAGTAAAGAGGAAGGTCCACGAGTATTTAGCACGAAATGCTTTTGTCCAAGAGTAAGCTGGAAACGTAAGCAATTGATGCAAATTCACATGCGGACTGGCAGACAGTACTATGACACGTAACTCTGTACATTGGTGATGTTATTATTAAATTGGACTTTAATCTACTTTAATTAGCATCATTTCATATAAATAGTTTGTTGTATCGTGTGGAGTAAAAATATATTTTGTGATCAACCCGTCCCGATTCATGTACAAAGGTGTCATTTTGCGAACTGTAATCTCAAACATTACAATTATTTGATTTCGTGAAAGTGATTTAGTCATTGCAGTGAAGGGAAGTAACTTGATTAGTTTTAGTTGGACGGGTATATATATGTGCTAAGACTAAAATAAGGTAGACATATCTGTAGTAAGTAACACATTTCTTATCCGTGCGTTACCGATACGTGTATATCAAATGACCAGTATTACAGCTTATAACATTCGACCATGTCACACACTAGAAGTAGATATGACGAAACAAGTATAAAACAAGTGAATACACCACTATATTTGAAGTGAAATAGGTGAGCTTTCCAAGGGAGTCAGAACCGTATAAAGTCGAAATTGTTTGTTGTAAAAAATGATCTGCATAAAATATTTCCAGCACTTTATTATACACAATAGCTGCTATAGTCAAAGGATACAATTTTATATTTCATGTTTTTCAAATGACATAACTAGTTATGTACGCCACTCTACAGAAAATTATTCCTTCATTTAGGGTACGATCATGTTTACCGACCTGTGTATTCTTATGCGATGCGTCGTTATATTGTTGTTGTTACTGTATTTGTTACCTTTTTTGATGTTGTTGTGGATAACTTGTGGTGTCACTTTTTTTCGCCGGTGAATGTCCAAAATAAAACTACGAGAACATTATGCCTAATTCCCTTGCTCATTAGATTTCTATTTCGACTGACGAAAATTTTATAAGGAGCATGTGTAACAAATTATAAAATCATCTCACGCGCAAACTGTTATCAATACAATCAAAACATAAAAAAATTCCAGATGATGATGTTAAGGTAAAAATTGGGGTCATGGATAGATAGTATATGAAATGATTGTTTGATATGCTGCATCTCTGTTGCAAATGCAATTTGCAATATGTAGTTTCCTGAAAAACGTTCATGCATTTTGTAACTTTATTCGTCCCATTTTTTGTTTCAATCATCGTTAGATATGGATTATGATTAAGTTAGCTTCGGTTACAGAGTACAACAACAACACCCTCAAAGAAAATTGTTGAATCAACCTCACCCAAGGTAGCTCTTGTGACATATTATAGTGAAGCTCTACTTTGCTCTAGCCACCAAATCGAGGAAAATCATGAATAAATTACTATTTTATGCTACAAAAAAACATAAATTAGCATTTTATGTGAGGGGTGCAAGCATCTTTGGCGTGGCTGTTTTAGGAGATGCCGGTGTCCGTTTGATTTTCCGCTTATTAAAAGATTATTGCATTTAGCCATTTTGCATTCTTATGCATTTTTATGTTGTTTTGTTTTTATCAAAAGTAGATATTCCGCAATCAATTTCCGTGGCGCAAGCCGAAAACCGAGTATAGCATACACGCAGGGGCGAGATCGCATGCCTTTCTTACAGGCCCACCCGCCTGCTCTCTCAGGCGATCATTGACAATGTGCTAGTGCGCCACTCTACGAGAATCGCGACGCTACAGTATTGGTATGTCAGAAAAGATGAAATTCATGTGTTTGTTATTGTATTTTTTTCTGTTTAGCTATATTGCATTGATTTTTATTGTCTTTTTTGGTACGTTAAGATTTTGAAGTCCATTTGTGTTTTATCAACAAACAGGGGTAACAGATTGTAGTAAACAATTTTTAATTATATCTTTTACAGAGACAGCTTTTTGTTTATCAAAACACACTAACACACAACACACTCATGTCACATACTACCTACTAATTCAAAGACTCGCATACGACATCGTAAACAACATTTTCTGCACAGATAATAGACACAACGTTGGTTTGAGAAGTACTGTTACAAAAAACATGATGATCCTAGATTTTTAAAAAAATCCGCATGGTATTTGTTAACGTTCTTCGTTTCCTGAGCATAAGTTCGATTGAAAATCGACAGCATTCACACCAACAGTTACTTAAGTATACTACTACGTTTTGTCAGTGATGCCACTTCTAAACTTTACCGTAACTATCTTTGTTTTCTTCGTAAGTTTGGCTTTGGTAAAAGGGGAGCTTCGCAGCTTAGAAAGAAATGACTAATTTTGTTGAAAGGTGAGATGTTTCAATTGACTTGAGTATTTAGAAGGAAATGAGCAAAAAATTGGGCATTAGGATAAGACTGGCAGCTTATTTCTTGTAATATCCAGAGAGAACAGGCTTTCCACTTTTAACTTCAAGAAAGTTGCCAATTGGCACCGAGTGGGCTTCGTATCCGTAGGTGTCGTATGAAAAGCCGGCTCCTGGGACTACAGCAGAGTAGGCGGCGGGGGCGGCAGCGACCTATATTCAAAACAAGTGGCCAAGGCAGGAAGGAAGTTTATCAAGAGTTTAGGAATGATTTCGAAACATATAGTTTAGATAACTCACAGCAGCGTATGCTGGGGCCTTGTATACAGCGGCAGCGGCTGGAACAACAGCCTTAGCTACAACTGGTTGTGGAGCAGCAGCGACTGGGGCAACTCCAACAGCGGCACCACTGTAGACAACCGGTCCGTTGACTCCAACGATGGGATTGGCATAAGAGGTATATTGAGTGTTGAATTGAACTGGCGCAACCTTTATTACATAAAGCATGTTAGACTAAGTCTTCGGAGAATATGAACGTCTGCGTTTCTACGTGCATTATTCTATTACCTTAGCATGACCAACAGCAGCTTGACTATATCCTATTTAAATTAAAATCAAAATCTGGTAAAATGAAATGATGAATGTGTCCATAATGTAATGCAAAAATTGAAAATTTTACCTTGAACATGTCCGAGGCTGAGAGCTGGCTCGGCGGCAGTGTGGTGTGTGGTCGTTTTTGTGACAACTGGGGTGATAGTTTTGGTGACCATCACGGTTTCAACATTACGGATCGCGGCAGCTGGGATAGACTTACCATAAACGTGTGGCTTTCCAGCTTGTGCAAGTAAAGCCACTGGGGCAGCTGGGATCGCTGGAGCAGAGTAGGTCAAAGTATTTGGAGCGCCGTAGCTAACGGCAGGAGCTGCTGCATAAGATACCGCGTGAGGGGCAGCGGCATATGAAACTGCAGCAGGTGCTGCATAGGTGTAAGCTGGAGCCGCAGCATATGAATACGCTGGCGCAGCATACTGGACTGCTGCTGGGACGGCAAGGCTCTTGGAATACACAAGTGGAGCGGACACTGCTCCTCGGGAGATTCGTTGGCCACCACCAACTGCTGACCCTATTCACGTACAGAGTACCGATTTATAACGATTATTTTCAGTCGCACTTTATTTCCACTTCCTAGAACGCATATGCTTATGAACAAGTCAATATTGTAATGTATATTATTACCGATGACGAGTGCAAAACAGAAGATTTTCACCATTGGATTCATTTTGAATGTTTAAATATTTCGGCTTGAGCCTACTTAAGGGATTCAAAAATTTAAATTTTCAAAGCTTGCTTTGCTTTCCAAGTCAACTTGTGGACTGACGTATCTTTGGATAAGCGACTTGCTCTTTATATACAAAAATTATTATCCAAACAAAGATTGCACCCTGACCGTCGCATATTCAAACGGGAGCTTTTTATCATTATTTTGAGATAGTATAAAGCAGTAGTAGTGGGCTTTACCTAAGCAGTACGTGCTTTAAAAAAAATATGATTAAGATTCCCTCCTCATTTAGCCAATCGCAATACAATCCGTTCCATCATAGCTCTTATCTTGGCTAACTTGACACAACATTTTTTTGCGCGATGTGACCGTTTCGAACAGCAATATTTTAAAATCCAAAATACGTGATGACTAAGGTCTCGTGTGTGAGTGTAATAACGCGCATCTCAGCTAGTCAGGATGCGCTATCTAAATACCTACAGACTGGCATGTCACACAAGCACCTACTTACATCTAGTCTAGCTCTATGATTGCCTAATATCTAAATGAGAGCTACCACAGCACCCAAAAAACAACAACAATATCACATTATTAGACTAAAAAAGCCTATTTGACCAGTTCATCGCCTATTCATTTACTGCCGCGCTTGCACTTGCATTGCAATCTCTAAACGCATTCATAATCTTCATGTCCGAACGTGCTCCTGCATACCGATAAAAATCGTATCAAAATCACAAACAGATCAAACTACGTACTTTTAAAAGTCATAATATTCCTTCTCGGGAGTGACACCAAACATGCAGTAGTGTATTCAATAGAGCGTTATCATCCCGTTCATCCGTTATCAATCCTTTAAAAATTAAATGCAGATAATGCAGGCAAAGACATAGAGGAAAAGGGTGGTTCTAAGAGAACCAAAACACTGAGCGTGTAGGGATGGTTTGGTCTAGGTACTTTTTTTTCCTCGTATCATAATCGCTCGTTCGTCTAC
This sequence comes from Akabosia matsudoensis, assembly GCA_019593645.1. Lineage (NCBI taxonomy): Eukaryota > Metazoa > Arthropoda > Collembola > Entomobryomorpha > Paronellidae > Akabosia > Akabosia matsudoensis. Next base: position 14,751 of record VICI01001070.1, on the reverse strand, counting down.
TGTTAGCGTCTTCAAACTGTTGTTAGCACAGGCCAAGACAATTACGTTACAATTACTCTTCACGCGTGTCCCTTTGACTTATTTCGATGCTGAAATCTGCCATTGAGCTTACATTTAGCGTCTAGGCGTCAGGTGCACTTCAATTTTGAAACTTGGGAAGCGTCTCAGCACTTATAGACTTCTAAGTGTCATTTTTTTGTGAGGTATAGGCTGTAAAATGAAATAGAATGAGAGGGAAATGATGCCGGTGATGACTACGATTGCAACAGATAAATGTGACGGGAGTCACTACACTCTTCAACATGTAAATGTAACACAACCATAAATGGGGTAATGTTCTTTGATAAAAAAACGCTCATTTTAGCTGAGAGTATTATTGCTTCCGAAAAAGGTTACATAATAACAAATTAATATGAATGCAATGCAACTGAAACAACTGGCGATTTTAATCGCGTGCAGCGTGCAATAGACATGGCAAAAATGCTTTCTTCTGATGGAAATACGTAGATGACGATGATGGCTTTTGTATGCAAAAAGTGAGAACATTGACAATATCTTTTCTACAAGATAAGGGATTGACCATGGTTCCTTTTTGTGAATTTTAAATTTTCATCATAATAGTAGGCAGTTTTTAAGAGAAAAACAAAGTCATAATTTGCAGATTTATGGGACAGGCAACACTATAGATTCATGACTTTTGAGCTATAATAGCCAGTCGAAGAAAACAAGACAAAGAAATCTTAATTGTGATTGAAATCTAGTAAACTGCTATAGTTTATTCATTCATGCCGCTTCTTCCCTTTTAGGAGTTCTTATCATGTTAGCTCACAACTTTTTAAATGTGACAGTTTTCTTGAACCACAATATTTATCAACTGCACCCATAAGTCTGCTTTGTTATCTGAAGATGCAGCAATCCGATTTACAAAATTGAGAAAAAAACAGGTCGACATAAAATGACGAAAATCTCATTCCGTTAGAAAATTGAGTGCATGTTAATTATCTCATTTGGAATGCACGTATAATGCGCAAAGTTCGTCTTCTTTGAATTAAAAGGTCTAAAAGTTTTCAAACTCGTCATTATCATAATTGTAATTCAGTTCAGATTTTCATGATTAGAGCAGGAGCAGCAACCACACAAACTTCGAAATATATCTGGTGCAATCATAATGACCAATATATGAGACAAGTAAATGTAAGTGAACAAGCTTGTTTAGTATTACGTGTTCGTTCACTGTAAAATTATAAGGTATTTTTCTAAAATAGCGAGAGTAGATCAAGTTTCGGGGTACTTACTTGATCAGCCATGTCATCATTATCGCATCTTCTTTCTCTTACACACATGTCTCGATCATTGCCTGAGTAATTGGTTCTCTTAGCTAAGTTGCTCGGAAAGGCTGGCGTTTTTCCATAGATTCACTCGCCACCATGAACAGTCACGGCTCATTCCTGTTTTTAACTTTAATTATAATAATCATAACCATAATTGATAATCAGACGATGTGTTAACTAATATTCATCTATTACTCTAAGTGGAAGCATACAAGAGACACCGGAGTAGGTTAGCATATTGAAAAACTTAAAGACGATGGTTGCATTTGTTATTTAAGAAACTCATATCGTTGAGATTCCATTTATCTTTTATTCGGTTGTAAATTGTCCGTCAATTTCACATTCTGGCAGATGCGTGAATGAGAATCTTAAAGACGTCTCACACCTTAAAGTCATTATTAAGCTTTGCAGAGCAATAGTTTCATAAGGTTACTCATAGTCCGTCGATCGGTATCCCATCCGTACGCGTCTCCGTCTCTCCGTGGTTCCGGGACTCCTTTACATACCCGTAGCCTACATGTTTCAACCGTGTAGGCTAAAACTTTGTAGGGACATATGAACTTTTCGATAAGCCCTTGACAGGTTCCTGCAGGTGCCCGAATTTTTAAAGGTGGCAATGGGGGTTCACTTTTGGTGGGATCATACCTATATAGGAGGTATTACAAATACCAAAATCTTAGCTCTTCAACTCATCCGCCTGTGGTTCCATATCGGGTCAAACATTTAGATATTACAATCTTTATATCTCGTGAACGATTTAACCTATTAAGCTAAAATTTGGTAAGCACATAACAGCATATCTAAGAATAAGCACTACTTTTGAGCCTTTAAGAGAAGCCCTTCATAGGTCCCTTCCCTGGAAGTTACCGATTTTTTAAAAATGCAACGGGGGTCTATTTTTTGGGGGAAGAAAGCTCTATATGATGTATGAGGTATTAAAAATATCAGATACACAGGTCCCCAACTCAACCATCTGGAGTCACACAGGGAATCAAAAATCAAGGATATGACGACCTTTATAGCTCTTGCCAGTTTTCTACAGGTGCCTTCATGCAAAGCTTAATTCTAGCATTGCAGGGTTCTATTGTTATTTGCTGTTGCATTGCTAATACAAAAAACGTTGCTATTTGCTTTGCTTAAATTTCGCGTTTCGTATGCCTGATTACCTATCTATCTTTGCAATAAAAACTGGTTTAATGTTTTCTAGTGAGTTTTACAGCTGAATGCCGGTTGCCTACTCGGATTCGTTTTGGCACATAAAAGCATCATAAATTATTTCCGAGTTATCCAGAAGTTCAAGATACTATATTCAGATTAATACCGAACACGTTTTCTACAAAAGTGGGAAAGGCTATTTAAATGAAACTGATATTGTCATGTTTTTGCTTTCCATACAAATTAACAAACAGAACGCATGTTTTGTGAATAAACCATTTGTCTAAAGGGAAGGGGTGTGTCAATGAACAATATGTATGATACATACTTTTACCACACTGCGAAACAAATATGATTTTATTAAAGTTACCAAATTGTTGGGTTCGAATGTTCGGATATACACCTACTGAAAAGTGTAAGTTTTAAGAGATGTTTTGTCATATTACCTCTATAAACTTATCCATCCAGATATAATTACTATATTTAACTAACAGACTATTTTTCGAATTCGCATATCCAAGTACCCAGTAGCGAAAAAAATTTGACACAAAAATTCTAAACAAAAGGAGGTGCTCTGTACTTACTTGCTAAACAAGTTAGCCAGCAATGCAGTAACAACAGAGGGTGATATCATCAATAGGAATTGTTATCCGATTGTCGTTGCAAGTGAGAAGTGCGCATGGCATTGTACTGTTGACACAAATGTAAGGGTAACTGTAACAGTGTTACAAAAAGTGTACTTGTAGATATTATTTTTCTAAAATGTAACTTTGACTAGTGTTGGACAAGTTGTTGTTTCTTTTTCTTTCAACCTTTTCTCTACCCCACACTCGACACATTTTTAAAAGATTTTTTATGGTCCTATGAAATAACTTACATCACTAATCAAACTACAATGTTTGAATTGGTAGCCGAACGTGCTCTGAAACTTTATGCGTGACGCGAGAAAAAAAATTTGAATTGAATAAACATAACGCGCATGATGATTAAATAATCACGGTTGATTATCGTATTATTCGTATTTTCTTCTTAAGTTTCAATGATAATTTGAAATTTAAAAGAATGTATGAATACAAAAGCATATATAAATACACAAATTAAGACTATTTTACCATTCAATCGGTTTCATTATGCCTAGCAAGAAGATGGTCAAGAAGCCGTAAGATAAAATTTTAATTGCCGTTTGATTGACGAAGACGAGGTGTATCACAATTTCTGTTTTCCGCTCATTCTTTATTGTGAAAATGTCGAAATTCTACCATTTGAATTAATTTCAATGCAAATTTCTGTCTTGTTTTGTGTTTTGGAAAATAGGTGAGGTCACATCCACGTATTTTTTTCTCTGATAAAGAGGCTACATATCGAAACCTGATAATGGTTGTTCTAATCAAGCTACATCAAATTATTATGATATTTATCTGTGTTTGTTTTCCGTGGATCTAATTAAAAGGTGGTCATTCGCTAACTCAGATAAATACTTTGCTGCACTTTTTGATCGGGGTAGCTAGTTATAAATTCACAATAAACCTATAGCTATTATGTATATGTATTTTTTACAAGCAAGTGAACAATTCGGTCTACTCATGTCTTATATTAACCTTTTCATCGTAAATATTAATATGATGTATTTAGTACTGGAGCATGATCGTTTTTTATTTTAACCTGTCCTTCCTGCCTTCCTAAACTCCTCGTCGAGAATTTTATTTGGTATTAGGGTTTTCGTTCGCAATGAAGAATCAGTTTCGTCACTTCCGATTCTCTATACTCTATACCGTTTTAATGTGAGCTATTCTTATCAAAATATTCCACGTTCAGTTTTCACGTACTGCTTTTAAAGCGTTAACATAAATAAGTGCGAGTTGCCAACATTTATGATTGGGACTACTCAAAGCCTACTTACTATTGACTCTGATTTGACCTGAAAGTAGGTGGAGATTTTGACGCATGCCAAGACAATGTAGAAATGCAGTTATTTGGATGCCTCGAAAATATCTACCTTTAATTAAAAAGACCATGCGTTCTTGTTTCCTACTACTGCAAACAATTTTCATCATAAATCGATCACTAGTCAATGGCCACTACCTTAATGATAATGAAGACACATATTTTGTAACTCAGTTTGGGTTTTTCCATGACTTGAATGGTGAATCGCTAACTTCGAATTCCGTTAAAATTTCGAAGAAGTTCCTGTTTTTATCAGGTCATGAATCATTGCATGCCGAGGCAAGCTTTGTTCCATGCATCCTGTCAGGAGTATTCTGGATGCATGCACTTTAATTAATCAGAGCACACGACGATCATTTTTGTTATGTACCATTCATATTCGTTTTAAAACCTTACTATATCTTCTCCTAATTAGTTCAATCATCTCGGCTTACATCTGTCCATCGAATATGTACATTATTACAAGCAGACTTTTCATTCAGGTAATCGGGATGGGCTAGTTGACACCTCTGAAAAAATAAGATCAACAAGTCAAATCGTTTAAGTCTAAGTGTTAGTACGTAAGATCAGATGTGGGCATTAATTTTATATAACGACAATACAAAATTCATTTGAACGCTTGAAATATCTTTCTTTAGTATGAATTGAATGAATTCATAGTTCATTCTAGAAAGGTGGATATTTTTATTGCTTTTCATACCTATTTTGGTGGGTCACCGGTATTGACATCATAATATACTAGCGACACTACAAAATTTGTATGTTTTGAAAATCAGAGGAAATAGCTCACAAGCTATTTAGATTTTTCTTGCGGCAACAATTCAACAAACACTCATTGCGCGCGTTGTGCAATCTCATTTAGACCTACATAACTGTTCTCTTATTGGTTACGAGACCTTCTAAAATGCTGTTCTTCGAAATTAAATATGCGTATTCACAAGTTTACACTGATTGAGATGAATGAACTGCAGTTTTGCTCTTGTGCGAGCATTTAGAATGCAAAATAGTGTAAGTGTTGCAAGGTGTTGGGGAAATCAAGAGTAAATAAATAGGTAGAAAAAAACAATTATCGCATTTCTCAAGTTCATAAAAAAATTTACTTTTCCAACTGACAACATAATGTCTCGTACTAATGCACAAAATTTTATTTTCTTAATGCAGAAAAAACGATAATTAATGTAAGAAATGAGAACAACCTTCTGATAGACAATTTTTTGCAGGTATTTCTTAAGTTTGTTAGAAATGGACGAATTCAAAAAATATATTATATCAATTTATTGGACTCAAAAGGGTAGGTGAACGAATTCTCTGGTGGACGTGTAATTTTCTCTGCACGTATAAAAGCTTATGATAAGTCACAGAAGAGGGCCGTAGGCTTCAGAAAAATGTCATACATATTTCATTTTCATCCATTGCTCGTGACAGTTAGTAAAAATATCGAACATACCTTTGTCAGACGTCAGGTAGTTAATAAGCACACATATTAATTAACTGTCGCTTTGTCTAGCTGCTCAGATTTAGACATAGATTAACTAATAAATAATATATGTATAGATTTAGAGATGTATTTGCAATTACTTTTTTCCCTAAATTTTGCATGGGGTATAGTTGACAGTATATGAAATTCTCAAAAGCGTATAGAATGCGTTGGTATATTTATTGTAAATTGTAGTGTAATTATCACAGGTGCATAAAACTGTGTATTGCTTTAAATTTTAAAGCAAACAAGTCTGAAATTTTACCCATGTAATGGTTGGAAAAAATTCGTCCACTTGTGTACCGAAAATGACTCTAGGTTGAGACAAATTTTGAAATTTTCAAATGTTTCTGCATAATTGGAGCTTAGGGTAGGTTCAATACAAGAACTGTCGTTTGTGGGTTTGGATTTACACTGAGACTAAAATTCGAAGGCTTTCAATTCAAATCAGAACAGGTAAAATGGTAAAAACGTACAGAGTTACTGATAGAGAAGGTTTTATTCGTCACCAATTTACAGCCTCCACAAGAGCCAACATATATAACAAAATGTAACATTTTGCTTGAAACATATGAACACTAATAATTGTCCGATGTCTATGTTTTTGAAGACGACATCGTTCAAAACATGGTCAATTACATCTATAAAGACCATTTTTTAACATGTTTATAGCTAATAAAATATAGGCATAACACAATCATTGACATTTATTGACACCTCTAGGTTGCTTTTCGTTGATATGCTCTTTCATGATATGTAATTGATAGGCATACTATGGGCTTGGCCATATAATGTACAACTCCCAATCTTTACAAATGCAACTAAACAACATGTGTGATGAAAGTAGGTGCATAATAGCGCTGTTCTAATTGATTTTCAATACTGACCTGCAGTAACCTTAAAACTGCCTATGACTTACATTTTCCACAGCGAATACTACGAATTGGGTCCGTTAAAATCGGTGCTTGACAAAATAAAATAGCACACTTTCACAGCGTGGGCCGAATCAATTTTATACAAAATTGACGTGTTAGTCTGAAAATGTCAAATAATAGCGCATAACTTAAATTGAGACTTGTATTTTATACGCACTACGTCCATCTCAACCGCAACAGCAACGGGAGTCGTTCGTGTGGTCTTTCTTGCTCATCTATCTAAAATCATCACATGCGGATTGAGCATGCAAAAGTTGTCATACGTAATTTGTCACGATGAATAGAGTACACAGTCACTAAGAGTTTAAGTACAAAATCGTTGATGTTGAAGCAACCCGAAAAAAATTAAGTAAATTTCGAAAAACAAGTTTCCTTTTGAATAACAGGGAGGCTCTTTCAAGAAACGCAGCGTATGGCTTATTCACAACAAATGTATCCTAATCAGGTACTTGATGCACGGAGTATGGAATGAATTATGATGATGGTGGTTCTTGACAATTTTTCACACTCTGTGAGCAAACTGGTTACATGAATTCTAAACATCTTCGGAGCTTCACATTGATCATCCAAACAAGCAACACGTTTAACTTTAGAAGAATAAAAAATAAAAGAATAATAATTAACCTTCGCACAATCGACTGACAGCGATACGGAGTGTTTTGAAGATTTCTGGAACTGCTCGTAATGTGCTTTCAATTGTATGTAGCTCGTAGTCGTATTCTTTGCAGGTTGTGGCAATTGAAAAGGCACGAATTTATTATAGCTAGTAACATATAATTCATTTCATTGTTTTCCATGCATAGATACTGGCCCTGTTCTAGAAAACACACAGGAGGCAAGTGATCTCATAAATACCAATAAATGATAACCGTATGAATCATGGGATTTTCTAAACAATGCTTCCGGAGACACAATATCCATTGAAGAATCATTCAACATTCAAAAAACTGCTACAGCCTGCCATTTTTTGATGTCGTCTTGCCGTTTACTGTGTTGTGCTTTGAGAAGTCTTACAGCAAATAAAACCAACTACGCAGGATTATATTGTCCATGAAGACGGGGAAAATAAGTTCATAGCAAACACCGCCGTACGTTTATCTACGGAAAATACATTTAAACTATTTATGTAATATTCTGCTGGATTTATACCTTCAACGAAGCCTTTTTACTCAAACTGAAATCCGAGTCTTATCGTACGCACAGACCTTGCCCTAAACCAATTGACGTCGAAAGCAGTTCACATTTCGAAAAGATTTCTGCTGAAAATTGCTAGCAAAGCAATGTGTTCTGAGTGTATGAAGTAGTCGATGAAGATAAAAAATCGGCTATACGTATGTTGAACATGCATATAGTTTGCTTGAGAGTTGCACGTTCACAGCATCCAAACATTTAACAAACCGCTGCAAGCAAGAGGTGAATACGTGTAGCATGCATCGCTAGATTTTATAAATTTCTGAAGGAGGCACTAGATTTCTCGGAGTTCCCGATGCACTTAGTCAAAATGAAAACTTTTCATGTCATTACAGGATTGGGCATTTTAGTAGGTTTTTTTGCTCTTATTGAGTTTGAGACAGTGTACATTACGTATACCTTCTAAGTAAATTAAATTAATGTAAGCTGTAAGTAATATAATGTGTAAGCGAATGAGGAGGTATTAGTATTCATAACATTCGATCCAGAGTCTCATGTGACGGATATTTGATGGAGTGTAGTAACTACAGTGTGTCGAACAGCTTAGGAAGTCCTCATATTTCTTGTCTAGGTTTAGGTGCATGTTCACGATAAAGTCTTTTTCTTCGACCTATTTGAAGTAAATGGCCGTGTCCCGTACTACTGCAATTTATATGTCTTCCCGATTTATTTTGAATACTACTACTTCCCTGGTTCTGGTTTCCTTCTTACTTGTGGTTTTCATTTGCAGTGTTTTGACTACACACAGTCATTTACAAATAAATTGAAAGATTTCAATTTGAAACGTAATATACTTTTCATATTCAATATGGGTGAATGAATCGTGTGAATGCATGAAATGCTGAAGTGCAATGAGGGAGCACGCATATTTTAAAAGAAAAAAACTTGTATTTTTTAGTACGATTATCTTTTCCGTGGTATTTGGGATCTGTTTGTGATGGTTTAATAGAAGCCGGTATAGTAATTCATCACTTTCGTTTTGAAAGCCCACGATGCCAGACGCGACCATGGAAAGTAAATGGCTGTCTAAAAACTAACATCCTCTCGACTGATACTGAATAAAGATATCAAATGGTGCACCACATGCCCGTTGATTAAAAAGTCAACATTTTTGCTATTGATTCATCAAACTTTTTATGCATCAAGACATTCAGTCGGTCCCTTGTGACAGCCTAGAAATCGGGGTTTTACCTATAATTGTGCGGAAACTATATTTTAGGCATGGTTCCGATTCAACTAATATTCGGATACGAGGTTGACAACATGTCTTGTCTGTTTTTAACGAATATGAACCAGCAGCAGAGGTATTTCAGATGCAGCCTAGAGTAAGAGTAAAACTGATTTGATAAAAGTACGGAATTTATATTCAGATCTACACTCACAACTATGAGGCACACAACTGCATTTCACTCATTTCCACATTTTGGCACGAGCTGTTTCCTAAACTTATTTATTTCCCTCCTGACCCGATCAGAATATTTACTGAACAACAGAATATTCTACGATGATGAACGTTCAAATATAAGTCAACATAATTTTGAACTTTTGATGATTTCCAGAAAGAGTAACTCTTAACCTGCGAAACAGAGAGCATTTAAGAGTAAGAGAGATAAATGCAACTTCTTGAAGAGATAAAAAAGGTCGAACGAAACAGGAATAGAATCAGAGCCCTAGGTCAATACCTCTTACATCTTAGCTTTTGGAGGTGTATATATTCCACGTTAATAGGATTGCCATAATGCCAGTGAAAGGGAATCATAAAACTGTTGCAGCATTTAACCCGACTATAAACTGACAGCTTTGTGCTTACAGCTCTATTTTAATAGGGCTTCCTTACATACGAGATAAACGTTTACAAGAGCAAGCGACGGAGAAAAGGGATATAACTCCTTTCACCAAAATATAAATGTACCAACCTTGCTTTGCATAGACAATTTGGTTGAGCATTGCACTTTCTGTATAGCACTGCTACGTAGTTCCGTACATGAGGAAAGAATACAAAAAGGAGAAAAGCTCTCGTTCCCGGGGAAAGTATGCTCACTCGGTAATTGGGACCGGTTCAGGAACCAGCTACTTTAGTAATGTTAGACTCTGCACTCACTTTTGTTTGTGTTTTGTCAGCTTTTACATATTCGAAGTAAGTGGTGTGCAACAGAGGAGGAGACTATAGACGATAATAGTTAGACTTTCGTTCTCCTTCAGAACTGTCAACATTGGCCACGACATGGTTTTTGATAAAGTTTCTCCTATGAATCTTTGTGGTGGTTGCGTATGTGCCTGTAAATTGTCTTAACGTTGAGATCCACATGAGACACAATAAAAAAGGTAATCAGCTCAGCAACATGATTGAAACAACAATTTCTCTAACAAAAAATTATTTACAAAGTGGTGGCATTGTGACAAAAGTTTTTGTGCAGTGAAAAGTATTTTTTTTAAACGTGACAAGTGAAAATACAAGATGACATTTCCCCGATCGCTAGATACTAAACAAGAAATAGAGCGAGTGTGACTATGAGAGTGAAGCCATATGTAAGTACTGAAGTTTCAAATACAAAAACTCACAAAACTTTCATCCTTTTTGTTGATTCAGCACCAAACGTATATTGTTTAGGTTTTATCAGTAATTTTTAGCATTTTCCAACTTTGACTTCCTCTGATGCTTCCGAGTTCAATGCCTGCGAGTGCTGGGTATTGATATAGTCGTGACTTTGTGGCATATATTTTGTATCGCACTGTTTCAAACTTCTCTAGCTTTGAAAAGTATAATTTTCAAATTATAAGATAAAAACTGTGACACCAATATAGAGCTGAAGAGATGTAATTTGTACCGATACAAATGTAAAAAGAATTACTTTTCTTGAAACATATACGATATATGCACTTATACAAAACAGACTGTGTGCAAGAAACGAACATTATTAATGTTCCGATAGTACTAAAAACTTATATCTTCGAATATATATTTATGATGAACATAGAATCGGGACATGACATTTAATGTAAGAAGTGGGCTTTTTGGGAAAGCGACATTTTTGTAGAAAACAATGAGTCCGAGTAAGATGGTGTGTATGTATGTAATGTAATGACCCTCATTTTCGTCTGTAAAACTCATAGGGCGTCGATAGCATTTAGGAAATCGGGAAGTACTATTTACTATTTGCCAAAGACAGCCAAAAAAACCAGTGTTTGAGCTGAAGCCACTTCAAAAATAAATGCCGACTTGTTTTCGTGCTTCTAATTGATTGATTGTGAATACAACCTACATGTTTTCGATTCATTGATTTTAATGGATAAAAGCTTTGTATGTGAGCCACAGAAAGCCAAAGCATCTTTTCCTGAAAAGATGGAACAAAAGTACACAATGTCAATTCAATATATCTGGTGAACACACAGTTTTTACTAGCCAAAATCTATTACTTGAATTAACTGTAGTGTTTCGTTACATTTTCCTACATGTGCGAATAAGAATAAAATTGCATTGAACTGAAAATTGGAGTAAAGTTATAAAACTTTAGGTTTTGTGGCCTCTGTAAAAACATCAGAATGTAAATTTTACTTGCTTGTACTTCCCTGCAAAATATGTAAAGATTACTATTAAATTTCTTCGATATAAGACGGAATCTTCCATGGACGAATAGTATCTATTCTCTGGAACGCTCTCAGTAAATACTGGTCTTGTTTGCATCTTAGAAAGAAATGCGGTTGTGACCACTAAAAGCAAAAATAGACAGGTCTCTAGTCTCTCTAACGAGATCAAAGAAGTAACAAATTCATTTTTACGTGCAACATATATGAATATACATGATTCTTGAAACTCTTACACCGAGCAGGATTTTACAAAATGTACCTTACCACGATTTCCTTCTCACATCCTAGATGACTTTTTACTAACGATTGGCCACAGAGTCCTCTCATCCCTCAAGCTCAATCTCTGCCCAGACACTTAAATATTTTAAATTCTGCTTTGTATTATTGCGCTGAATCTTTTTAAACATTCACATCTCGTCATGGGCTTGACTGAATCCCGTGCTTAGTGGACGTACGATGCATATCATTTTAAAGATTCAAGACAGAGCTTCCGAGACAATAAAAGAAGCGGTATTATTCCAAGTTGTAAAACATACCAATAACACTTCATATCAAATTACATGTATTATTGTCTTCTAGTTGGACTTATAGGTGCAGGATTTCATAGTATAAGGTTTTCCATTTCGCGAATAACTCAATATTATTCTGATCCGGCATTGGTTGTGAATGGGGATTGCAGTGTCCCGAATATCATAATGTAAATTCGGGTTTGTACTATCAACAAGGATATATATAAGCATCCGCTTCTATTCATCGAAGCATTTCAGGAGGCGTTACGACAGGAAAAATATAAAACACGTACGTTTTATGTGCGAATGTGTAAGACCAAAGTATGGAAATAGAAAAAATGGACGAATAAGTTGATTTCATATCTGTAAGAAACCCGAAAACCCATTCTGCTCTTTCTACACATTTTACGTCAAACTATTTTTGAGAAGTATTTTTCCACTAGTATTGAAAAACCCAGAAGATATTTTCTTGTGGAAAACGAGTGAACAAAGTTTTTATGAGAGTTCAAAATGGATAGGAAATTCTGTCTTTGATGGAAGCCTCGTAGGAGGATTTAAAATGCAGACGCCGTGTCGCTTTGCTGTTTTGTCCGTCCGTAGTGCGTGTGGATGGGGATGAAGAAGCAACGATAAGTTATGAATATAAAGACACATTTCCCCCTTATTTCATTTATATTTCCTCCAGCTATTCATTTCTCTTTTCCGCATCCACATCGTCACCATTGCAGATGACTACCCGGTTCAACTTGCTGCAATGATGATGGGTGACATGACATATACTATGAATATCAAGTTGAAATTACGATCAGCTATCCGTAAAGAGATACATTCAACATTGGACTGTATTCCATGAGAACGTCGACTTTTCAAAATATCACATCCGCCTGGGTTTTCAAAAGGATTTTAGCAGAGCTGCAAAATGTACTTTGAATTAGGAGTTTCATAATAAACTTTGCTAACTCATCCACGGATTTTTTTTTCCCAGAAATTATCTTTGCTTGTTTGTTGTAATATCTACATTAGTCACGTTCTAGTAAGCTGTAAAAGTTTGTTTTTCGTTCAAATCCAGCAAAGCTTACCCGAGAACAGAAACAAAGAATATCCCAGTTGTCGATGCTTTCGGTAATCACATTTTATTATGATACACTCTTTTCAACAAATTCGCTAATGCGAAATTTCACAAAAATTGAAACAAAAACTCCATGAATATAATTCAAACCCAACGATGTGGAATATTTTAGTAAACAGGTTTCTTGTTCAGACTCTGAACGTAAGTTCAGCGGGATAAGCTTAAGCGGACACATGGAGTGATAAGATGTTACATTAGTACCGTAAAACTTCTAAAGAACGCCCCCGGCGAAAAATTGAAATTTCCCTCTCGACCCCCAGGCGAAATTTTAATTTTAAGATTTCTGTATCTTGTTTTAATTTGTTACAATTCAGCTTAGTATAGCTTAAGTTCAATTGTTAACAAACTTTTCAGTAGCAATTTCATTCTCAGGGCCTTATTTGGCGCCATTTTCTGTGACTAAACGTTTATCATTGCCGATATTCTGCGCTTGATTCCTGTATTATACCCGGCGTTCTTTAGAGACCCCGGCGTTCTTTGGAAGCTTTACGGTATGTGACTTCCCTTGAGCGTTTTTGTGTCTAAACATTATACTTGGTTCCAGTGTTTTAAATGCATTAGGTGCGCTACAGTAAAAAATGTTATCCAAGTTACACGCAAATATGACGTGACATTTTGACCTTGACTGTTTTTTTCTTTCTTGTTTGAACAGTTCTCTCCCCAAAAGCTGATTGTCGTTGACGAACGCGGGATGGAATACACTTCAACTTCTCAACTTGCTCCGTACAGTGAAGGATCCTCATTGCGACTGACGTGTATCTCGACAGGAGGTAATGTAAATACTTTTTTTGTCCTAACACGATTTCTACAAAAGAAAAACACATTCTTTTTGATCCGTTTCTCCTAGCTATTTACCTTGTTGTATTTTTCTTTCAAAAGATATAGTCACACATTTCTTTATGTCTCCTTTTTTGTAGGGTGGCCCGTTCCAAAAGTAAGCTGGTGGCGAGAAAATGCCCTTCTCGACGATTCTTGGGAGGTGTCCTCCGAGCACGTGACCTCCACTGTTGTCTCCAACACGTTAACAATCGGAAGACTCCAACGAAGTGATCTCAATGCTCGATTGACGTGCCAAGCTGCCAACAACAATATAACAATTCCTGTATCAACCACTGTCATGTTGGAAATGAATTGTAAGTATTTTTATTTTCTCTTCTTCCCGATTCCTCTCTGAAACTTGCTTCTTCTTCGTCTTTCAAAAAAAGGACCTTGTGGGAATATTATTTTCCCCGTCAAGCTTCGTCTGTCCGTTTTACTTGCTCCAAAACACAATCAATTTCTATTTTCTCTGTACAATACAAAGAGACTTTCAGTGGAGAAAGTAACTCTGTAGTGGGCAAGGTCATTTGTACAAATAAAATTTATATTGCTGACCAGAGGTGTGCAGGCAACCGGTTGCCGTCAGTTGCCCGGTTGCCAGAAACTTATTCGGTTGCCGGATGCCAGGTTGTATGGTTGCCTGGTTGCCATGAAGAGATCGGTTGCCGGTTGC
>VICI01001069.1:0-26293 GCA_019593645.1 Akabosia matsudoensis | reverse complement strand
AGTACGCCTTGCATATTTATTTTGCAAAGCTTTCAAACTTAAATCCCACGAGGTTATTAAGTTTTGATATGAAAGCATTGCAGCAGGTTTAAATTATGGAATGGTCAAATGTTGAATCAAATATGTCAAAGAAAAGCTTACATCCATATTGATATCTGCATCATTGTTTACTGTTAGCTGCGCTAATTCTCCGAGACTGACATCATCCGCTCTCGCTCCAGAGTAGCTCCAGTCCTCCGACTTATCTGCAGTGGAGGCTTCTTCAGCTCCTAAAAAACTGAACTCGTTGAGAACTTCTTCAGTCTCTGCATCAACTTCGTCGGCGATTCCCTGATAAAACCAGAACAGAAAATTAGCGATTTCGTTCACCTAACTTTTCATGCACAAGACATGTGACACCGACTTTTCGTTTCGACTGTTTTACATCATCATCTACATCATCCAGATCGTCTGCCATGTCATCATCGTCATCAACATCCATTCCTCCAGATAAAAAATCAAAATTCGCCATGACCGCCGATTCAGCTTCCATCATCATAGCCTCGGCCAGTGACTTTTTAGGGGCTCTTCTTGGCTGCTCTGTAGCTGGTCGTTTGTTTTCCGATCCGCCATTTTCTTGCTGGGGTTGTTGTTCAGGTGCTTCCAATCCAAGCAGGGAGCGTACCCGATTCGCCCTTACATCAATTATAGTATCTGTGTAGCCTATTTCCTGTAAGTATTGCCTGAGGAGTTGACGTCCTTGTCTCCACGAAACCTGTGAAGAAATTGGCTCGTCCGTGCTCCGCAGCTGCTTGCAACTCAGGGGGTTCCGGTTCTAAATCTGGCGGTTTGCCCAACTCATTGGCCGGATCTTGTCCAAACTTTAACTTGTGATATTTCACCCTAATAACAACATGTTTTTGTTAGTAAGTAGCCAAAAAAAAACCTTCCAATTTTTTATTTAAAAAATAGTTGACATACCTTTCCTGTTTTAACGCGTATTCTAACATTTTTATTCTCCTAACCAGATCATTCTTTAAATTCTCTTGCCCTTTTCTCTCCCCTTGCAAAAATGCTATCCTTGCTTGCAACTCTGCCCTCTCCAGCTCCCAACTTGCCCTCTCCATCTCAAACCGCGCCCACTCATGCTGAATAAAATGCAAAATCCCAGGGATCGAATATCTAGGCTTATTGTCTTCTTTATTTCCTCCCGGTCCATTTCCAGTACCGCCAGCGGAGCCCGTCGTGCCTCCCTCCTCATTCCCGGGGTACCTCATCCCCTCCGTGATGAACAAGTTCACAAGCCTACCCAATCCTCACCAGGCAAAACTCCCTTCACTTCCCTTCCCCAACAAGTATCCTTCAACTACCAATAAAAACCTCCTGTCTTCACTCCAACATCAATCTACAAAAAAACACACAAAACACTAAATTTTAAACTCCACAATATTGTCACTTTACTACCCTTCCATAACAGCTGCCCGTCCATAACACTGAACTCCACCTCCACTTAAAACAACATTCCCCACATACGTCATCATCATAATCCCCTGCTTACCATCTGACCTCTTCACGCCCAAATATCATACATATTTTACTCATTTCTTTCCTTTTCACTTCACAAACCTATTTCCTTAATTATTCTTCACTCCCAAAATAAACATAATCAACTCACTTTCTCTAAACGTTGGTTCTCTCCACAAGTCCAGGACTGTTTTTTTCCTCTTTTGTAATCCCCTTCCCGTCTATATAAACTTTCAAGGGATCATCAAAATTTATCTGTCTATATTTTTTCTTCGTGCAAACTTTTTTTTATATTTATGTGATGTGATCACCCAGAAAGATGATGACTCTCAACTATTTAAAAAAAAATCTTTCACACTCCAACTTCTTTTTTAATAATTTTTCAGGCTGGCCATGTATATTCTCAGCCGTGCATCCCAACTTTAAGGTAGTTTCACCGAAACAAACACAAAGATACCTTCAAAAAAACACAGCAACACAAACTGTACTGAAAAGAGGAGGATCCTTAGTTTTAACACAACCAAGATCGTCACTACATCCCCACTAGTGTGTTGTTTACAGCTTACACCATCATCATCGTCATCTCACGGTGAATGTTTCAACAAAAAAAAAGAGTTTTTAGCTTTGGGTGATGATGATAAGACTCTTTTATGGAGTTTGTCCATGTATTGTATAACTATTCATTTACAAAAAAAAACCGGAGGAATACCCAGCTTTTAGAAGAATGACAAGGATAGGCGAAAAGAAAAAAAAACAAATCTAGAAACAGATTTTTGGTTTAGTTCAGCTCAGAAGAGTATCAAGGATTTTACTAACATTTTGTGTATTGGTATGAGTCTGAAAAGAGAAAAAAAAACTTTGGCGAGTGTGTTAAAGGTAAAATGGAAATGGACTGTTGGGAGGATAATGTTTTTACGAGATGGTGGTGTGGTGGTGGTGGACTCCCTGTAATAACATTTTTTTTTTGGTAGAGTCATAGTCATGATCTGTAGTAGAAAAAGTAGATTTGTGTTTGGTTGGAAATTGTGAAGAGAGTAGAAAGAAGAAGAGCAAAGAAATAAGACCGGACCTTTTCATGTAATTACCACGGTGGAAAATTCAACAAGCGAAGAAAAATATAAATGAAATGAAGGAAGAAAAAAAAGATGCTACTATGCTAGAGTATTGCGTGTCTTTTTTTGGGTTTTAAAAATGTAACTTTTGGTTGGTCAAGGAATGTTTTGTTTTGTGCAAGAAATATAATATTGCATAGCTGAGGTTTAACAGATGGAGAGTAAAAAATATGACTTGTAGGATCGGTAATGAAACAAAAAAAAAAAAAAAAAAAAAAAAGAAACGGTTTGAACTGAATAAGAAAAGGGTTGGGGTAGCAGATGAGAAGTGTTGAGGGAAAAAAAGACAATTAATGAGATACAATAAAAAATATCTCTCTCTGCACAAGATGCAATGACCGACCCTGCCAGTTCTTGTACATGATTTGAGGTAACAGTCGTAAAGTAAAGAAAAATTTGTAAGAAGATACCATTGAGATATGACGACATTGAAAGAGAAAAAAGTGTCCATTTAGGAAAAAATAGCTGTGTGAGTGATTACTGTGTATATGTAGACCTTCTTTTACCTGACGTTGTATACCAAGACAGTGTCGTCTGCCGACCGTCCATACGAGGTTACACATACAATGCATGAATGCGGTTTTGTATGCACTCACAAGTTAAGGTGCTTAAAATGACCATTGAAACTGTTCACCTTAGATATTGAGCTTGTAACATACCTTGATACCTGAAAAATGCAGCACTAGTTCTTATAAATTAGATAAAGTTTTCATACTCCATAAAGAATGTTGCTAACTTGAAAATTGACATTGATGCAAATAGTAACGATATTATTGATGTGCAAATTTCGCATTCGAACTTGTAAGATCCATTGGTTCATGAAAAACAAGCGTTAGCCTAAACTCTTAAAATATCTTGATGCTCTTAGAGTAGGAATAAAGTTCGATAATTAGTTACTATTTCATGTTCCACAAATTATTTTGACATTGAATGTTTTACTCTTTTACCAAAAAACCCCCAAAGAAAATTCTGTATATTTATTGTATTTTAAGTCAAAGCTTTAGAAGTAAAAAAAATGTACATACAACCTAAGTTTCTCTGCTTACCATTTTCTCAGTTCATTTATGAAAATATGAAAATGCATGTATGCACTTTTTATACATGCATACACACTGCTGCAAGAGCAGGTGCTGCGCGGTCGGCGAATGAGACGTCGATGATTAGAAAGCCACCGTGTGAGTTGGCACGGACGGAGGATAAAGATTAAAACAGACACCAAAAGGTTATGCAAAATGTTTGCAAAAATATGCATAACTTTATTGGGGTAATTTGAAATAACTGAGATAGTTTAAGTCGTTTAAGCATGAAATGTAATAGTTATGTCAATGTCTTAAAGAATAGTCATATTAAATTACATATTATTAGCATGTGTGCCTGGGAAAAAGAGGGAGGCATGTTTAACAGATTTTATATTTAAAAAAGGTTGTTGTGTGTAAATTAGCGTTTCAGATTTGGTTTTGCACTCAACAAATTTTTAATTTGATACGGTTTTTTGCTCACTGTTCCGGTAGGAAAGTAATATTTATGTACCTATGTGTATAGCGTTTTCACAACAACAACCTGCTAAAATAACCGTATCATGAGAGTAGAATCAAGTATCATTGTGCAAAAACAGTCAAACGCTATACAGATTTCTAAAGATGAGCGTATGTGAAAGACGATACTCTTTGCCGATTTTCTGAGGGCAGCAATTTTTAGGATTGAAGAGAACACTGCTACCTAGTCTTCAAAATCTTGGTACAACCATGATTTTTTGTTGTAGTAATGAACGTAAACCATAATATAAACAGTGGGTGAATAAATGAGAATGGACAAGGGTAAAAGACCATCGGCAATTTTTTAAACAACGAAATCTGCGCAGATCACTTACATTTAGCATGAAGCTTAAAACAGAAGGAAATATACCGTTGACCGTAGACGTTAGCTTTAGGAGCTATTGTATCAAGTCTTTTTTAAAGGCGCAAAATGTTTTCCTTGTAAGAAGATAAAAAACGAGTGACACTTGGATTTAAATGTACACTACTCTAGTATGACTGTTATTGTAGATAGCTTGCTGACATTTCGAAACAAAATCATAACAATAAAAAAGCTTGAACCACACAAAAGTCTAGTGTGTGGGGGCCACACAAAGAAAATGGACATAATTGAAATGATGGCTTAAGCATAAAAAAGACGTCTTTATGGGATGGAAGAGAAAAGGACGAGCAACTACCAAATTAAGTGTACACGCGAAAAATGATACTACTAATATGTACACTAGTGTGACATTTGGGTTGCATGTGCCACCTCTACTTGTGAAGCATCATAATACTTGAAATCCTTGTTAGTTTTTTTACTTGAACAAGAAAACACACAAGGTTTCTAGACGAGTCTCTGTAATGACGATGACAGAAATTGATGTGTCGTTGATGATATGATCCTATTTTGTTCTGAGCTTGTTTTGTTCTAAGTCAACTTTCAAGTTATATCAAAGGAATACAAGACCTAAACTGTGTTGAGTTATCTGATGCAGCCGTTTTAGGATCGTGAAAGCGTCGGCTTTGTCAAATTGCTACTGTTGCTTGAATAGACGCTGTTAGACTCGCCATTAATCATTTGAAAAAGCGAAAAGACTACAGTCAAGGACACATAGTATTTTTTTCTTGAAGAAAGTGTCCCGCGTTGGCTTTTCCAAGACCGTTCTTTAGGAAGCGACCATCTTTGTTGTTGATTTTGTTCGTGTGATGTTAAATGACAAGGCTGTTGAAGCGCAAAATTTATCTTAGGAAATAATTATTAAAGAAAAACAAAACGTCATCTTGTGTACTCTCTTCGATTAATTTCTTGACAACATCGAACATGATTATTCATAAGAAAAGCGTGACACGTTCATTCACTGAGCACCTGTGTCCTCGCTGACAAGTAGCGTGTCTTTTTGGAATGGAGTTTCTTATTAGACAATGGAAATCGAAGCCGCCCCTGAATGTTCATATAATTGGCAGCGGAATAATTTAGATATGGATGGATTACTTATTTGTCCTTCATTTAACCTGATCAAGAGAACGAAACTTGATATTTTCCCGTGGAAAGGTTTATGGGTGTGTATGATTTTGCAGTGGTACATACACGGCTATCACTTGCCCATACTGATAATTGACAATAACATCAATAAAAAGCAAATATAGGAGCGTGACTACATAAAAGACACTTCTGAGGGAGCATATAGATTCTGAATTCACTACGCCGTGTTCCATCCTCTCTGCAACCTCCATAATGCTGCACTGCATGGGTATCACTTTTGATAAAGGGTAAAAGTTCATTCAAAAAATAAGACATCGGACTACAAGTGGCATTTTCAGGCGACAGTTGCTGACTCAGCCTATAGCTAAACTACAAAAGCTTGCTAACAGAAAACTTTCACTTTGCTTTTACCCTTTCAATAGACTCATCTACCATTAATATTGAAGAGGAGCCCATGAATATTGTATCCAGCTTGGGATTATGTCTCCCTTGACGGTCTTTTGATATGCTTTTTGATGATATGCTTGTTTATAGCATTAAAAAAACTAACAAAATTTGCGACTCCTCCTTTCAGAGAAGCCACACTCACACGATAGATTATTCGTGAAAGCAAACAAGCGAGTTCGACAGTTGCAAAAAATAAACATTTTTTTTCGACATGATATTTTACCAGATCATCTTCGCCCACACAAGTCATAAGAATGACACCATTGGACTGTGTCATTACGAGGATAAACCTGAATGCGTGTTTTCTTTATAAATGAGAGAGTATAACTGCTGATACAGATATGTTATTGTTGACGTGACGCTATTAATTTTTCCGTTTACCTTTTGCCTGAAAGACAAACCATAATAGGTATTTATACCCGGACCGGCGGTGCTCTGGGTGAGCATAGCCCTGCTAGCATGTACGATATAAATACCTACTTGTGTCCACACGCTAAAGTGTTTTATGAGCCCGTGAAAAATACCACACATTGCAGTAATATATTTTGTAAAGGTAATTTTGGGTTTTCCAAAATATTTCCATCTTGTCGATCAATATATAACAGAGCTAAAACTAAACCAGAATCTTTCCACGCTTAAACCTACATTTTTCATGCTTTTCATCTAGCGAGGGGCTAACATTTTTGCACTATGTACTTTTAGTTTTTGTGTTTTTGTTATATGATATTATTTCAGAAAGAAGGTTTCAATTTTCATAGCCATAACTTATACAAATCTGAGAGGAACTCTAAAGAAAGTTACCCCTACAGAAAGTAGCGCTTGTATGCCTTGCGAGCATTCAGCATTCTGTTTCATACTAGGAGAAAGTCACCTGGCACCATGTAGAAGGCTTTTACTTCCTTTTCTCCTACAGATATTTGCAAGCTTACAAATGTTTCGTTCACCTTATTGATGTTGTTCGTATCAAGCATATGTGCAAAATGCAACATTCGTTGTATAGCCTAAGGAGAAAGTACATTGCACTATGAATGTGCTCAGAGAAAATAAACAATTTCTCGCAGGAATTCACCAAGATTTTATACTAAAACAAAAAAGTATCAGAATTCTCTCCTGGTTCTTTGAGACGAGAAATTGATACGTATTTGGGCATTTTATCCTGTTTTGGAAAGATTGCTCTTTCTTTTACTTCTAAATATGATCACCGAATTTGCACCAAATTTTTCTTGTGTATATAGACTTTCACACATTCCATCTTATCTGACCTACTAGTATACTCCAGTTTTTGTATTTATTACAGTATTCCGTCAAGATCCCTTCTCCACATCGTCAATATGTGCGTCATTGTTTTTTCAAATGCTATGCAAAAGTTAAGGACGCCATATTTTATCCAGTTGTACTGTTTGCTTGACTGGTGCGCGTAATCAAAATTGGTTCGTTATTGTTCCCAGCCAAATGGCTTTTATAAATTCTTTTCAAAGGGTACAAGTGTTAAGTGTCTTGAGAATCTCAAAATAGGAATATATAAAGTTAAGTTCAAATCTCTTGTCCCTGGGGATTTCTTCGAAAATTTTTCAAAATGTTGATTACACTGTGCTACTCCGTCTTAACATGGATGCAATCCCGGACCAGAACAGAAATCGTCGGATGGATTCAAGAATGCTTGGTGAAGGAGAAAGGCTCTGTTGTGCTCATCAGGGACAGGGTTCTGTTAGCTTCTCCTCGTAAGGGGGTTTCTCCAACCTTTGACAATTTACTGGATCAGTCCATCCTGTCACAGTCGTCTTCCGGTTATGGCCTCAGCTCATCGGTAAATCGAAGTGAAAGCTTTGGGTCCAGTGTTGGAGCGGACCCTAGCCGGAGTAACAGTCCAAGCAGAAACTTGAGCAGAAGTAGTAGTAACGTTTCTGGGGGGAGTAACTACTCTACCCCGAGAAAAGAGCAACCTAGTGGACAGTACGATGGGGAGGTACATTTGTCAGTCATGAGTAGTGGGAACAAAAGCAGCAACACTAGTCGAAGCAGTAGCAGTACAGCTCACTATGGCAGTATTCGTCAGATTTCTGACCTTTGTTATAATCATAGCAGTGTGCGTTTGAGGAGGCTACTGTGGGAAGAAGATAGGGCAAGGGCTATTGTTCTTATGCCACAGGTATAAAACTCAACCCTGACCAATGTTCACTCAAAGGAAAATGTTTGATTTATATAAAATGTATACAATATATTCACAGCAAGTTGTTGACCTCCATGACTGGACCGCATTTGTTGATTCTGGAGCGGAAGTAAGCAATCAAATCGATGTGAGGAAGTTTTACATTTTGTTTGAAGCCGAGCCCGGTCTTACGCAAAGGACTTATTACAGAAAGGTACGAAACGAATCTTTTAATCATGACTATCATCATGAGCTCTTGGTTTGCGCAACTGCACAATTCAAGCTTTATTCTGGACTCGGATGCTGAAATGGATCCACAATGCACAGCTCGTTGCATATGTGTTTCACATGCTTTAACATTTTCATGCCGCAGTACATGTGCTTTTTGAGAACATAGTGTGAATGCTGACAACTGTAAATTTTGAAGGTTTATCATAACTCGTCAATATGTACTAATAAATTATTCGTGTTCAATTTATAGTTTGCACAGTTTGGAAGAATCATTTCGTGGAAGTGTGGGCCCTCAGACCTTGCTTTGATTCTTTACTCGGATTGGAATCAACTCGTGGAGCTAATGCACATTTTTCGTCTGGGGCAGATTATCTTGGAAGGTGGATGGCGAGTTTTTAGATTGACAAGTACGTAAATTCATACAGTTATTATTGTGAACATGTGAACAGTTATTATGATTATTAGGCCGATCACTCATGGGCATGTTTTTTAATATAGCTGTGAATATTGAGGGGGCTGTTGGAACACTTATCTCGAGGGGAGAACTAGCTGGCAAGACGTCCCTAACGCCTGCAGATCTCCGAAGGTTGTCTGCTGGGTTATATGAGGCTAGGGCGTACACTTCAGATAATAGTGCTGCAACAAGTGTCTCGGGGACGCCTAAAACATTTGTGTCGGTATCTGACTCGCAGGACATTTCAAAGCATGATATTACCACAATTGACGAAGAGGCATTGGAAGGGTCTGAGCTGGATTTAACAGTCACTAATCTTCCAAATTGGTATGAACGCTCACCCCGAAAGAGATCTGTTGCTGCTTTAACGACTTCAGAGGTATATTATTTAAAATATATGAACTGAGAATACATAATGCTTTCCATTTGTCCTCAAGTTATGACTTTTAAAATTTAACAGAAAATAACACTCCAACAGCAAAACAGACGACGAAGTTTTTGTCCGGGTAGTTTAGGAAGTCTTCCGAACAAATCGGGCAGTCTTGCCTCCTTGCTATTGTGCAGCAAGTCGCTATCTTTGGACGAAGAAGATCCACCTCGTCATCGTAGAAACACTGACTCTGAGTCCAAGTCTCGAACATTACCACCAACCACACTTAGAACATCGGGTGCTCCTGCCAGATCTTTTGATTCTCTAAATAAAACACCAGTTTCCAAAACGCCTTCCTCAAGTGGAGCTGGTACTCCTAGTCATCTCCTCAGTCCCTTGACAAACGCTGACAGATCTCTTGGATCTCCTGGTATGCAGTCAACCACTGCCTCGCCCAGACGAGTGCCAAAAAAGAGCCCAAAGAGAATTGGTAAGCCGCCAAACATTTTGGTTCTTTGTGAAGACGCAACCAAGCGGTCTGAAATTGGGACTCTACTTAAGGCCGTGCTTGCGAATGACCGTTACGCGATATATGACATACGGTGGGACCAATTAGGCGTTGGAGGATGGTCTGAACAAACTGCTCTTCTTGTTGTGGCTGGCAAAATACCAGACAAAAGTGGTGTCTCGCATCTCCTCCAGTTTTTAGGTGATGGTGGACGGTTGCTTTCATGGTGCTGCGAAACACCCCCATTTGGCCCCGAACCAGCATCAAATAGTTCTGGCTCCTCGAAAAAAATTATTCAATATGGTCCAGCTCAAAAAGTTACCCATGCCATTACTATTTCCAGTAATCTATGGGCTTCAACAGGAGATAACCAACCACCAGCAGGGTTTCAAAGAGTTTTGGAAACTAGTGACTCTGAAGGGTATTCAAGGCCAATGACAGTGTCGACCTACGGCCGAGTAAAGGACACACGACAAACTTGTGTAGTCCAATTGGATGGGGGAGCGCTGGGAGGAAAAGCGATATTATCGCAGATTTTATTCGAGAAATCCGTTGACGAGAACGATGCAATGGCATTGCTGTCTCTAATCTTGAGTCAAAATCTAGGAATTGACTGTACGCAAATCAAGGCTCCAGAATACACAAGTGGATACTTGTTAGGAGATCACAAGGTAAACTGTAAAAGATATACAAGCATTTATATAGTTAATAATATTTTTTCGTTCTGTTGTTATTAGAAAGTGGTAGATTTTCTTACATCAAACCCATCAACGGTGCAGCAAGCTGACCTTACCGTTGAGTTCATTCCTCGGGGAGAAAAAGGGTCATTGCCTAGTCATTTACGGTTCCCAATAAGGATTTTGGAGTGCCCTCAAAACTTTTCAACAGTAGAGTACTACGATGTACGTACGGCGATGTGAATCATTTTAGTACTTACGGTTAGTACTTGAAGTACATTAATATGTCATTCCTATTATTCAGAATTTGACGACAAGAGAATTAGGCCGTCTAGTTATTTACACGGATGTAATAACTTCAACTATGAATGTCATCAATGGTCACTTTCTCCGGCACGGCCTTGTGGTAATCGCTACAAGACAAACAACTGGGCGAGGTAACTTCACTCTCATAGCACATCAACTAAATAAATACTATTTTAATAAAGAATTTTCTTATATGTCAGGACGGGGTAGAAATATCTGGTTGAGCCCAGAGGGATGTGCCTGCTTCTCCCTTCAGCTTTCGTTCGACATTGATTCACCTCTGGGAAGACGAATTTCCCTTGTGCAACATATTGCCGGTCTGGCAATTGTTTTGTCCATTCCAAATCACAAGGTATTTGTAATTTGGAATTTTAAACTATTTTCGTCAATGAAACATGTTAATCTTCATGATTTTTTTTCTGCGATGTAGGAACTCGGGCTCCGCGTCAAATGGCCTAATGATATATACCTTAACGACACCAAAATTGGAGGAGTCCTTGTGGAATCCCAAATCAGTGATAGGAAAATAACTGTGAATATTGGAATTGGTATCAATGTATCGAATCCATACCCAACAATCTCTCTTAACTCAGTTCTACAAGACACTGCCATTCCATCTACCTCCACTGCCAAGCCGCAACCTCTGGGAAAGAAGAAAGACAAGCCAATTTTATCTATTGAAAAGGTTGTCGCGAAAAGCCTCTCCGAGTTTGAGCACCTACTGGACCTCATGGAAAGCAACTCCACAGAGCAGGTTATCAACATGTACACCGAAAATTGGATTCACGGATCCATCGACGATGACTCTGAAGATAATATTGTGAGTGTAGAAGTGTCTGGAGGAAATTTTGCTGAATGCCGGATCACTGGAATCGATCAGTTTGGATTTTTGCGTGTAAAAGAAATCAATAACGGGCATGTGTTCTCTGTGCGGCCCGATGGAAACTCTTTTGACATTGCAAATAAGCTTATTGCAATCAGGGATTAGTTTGAGTTGAAATATTGTCACTTGCATGCGAATTTTGTTTTCCTAAATAGATAAGGGTATGATTTCGAAAGACTTTTCATATCTAGGAGTAAGGTGCACTTCATATGTTGACTTACAAAACTCGTCCGCCATTGTTATTTTCATGTCACAAAACCTTTGTTACAGTAAATTGTTCAGAAGATGGCGTAAATTGGCCAACTCAAGTAGACTGACAGTAGTGAGACAGTCCCTAATATCCTCTATCCAATTTTTTTATGCACAAATTGTAAATGCCAAAGGCTTTTACACGTTTAATCGCAGAGTACAAGAGATTACGTTTTATAACTTGAAACATTTGCAATGTAGTCCCATTTTAAATACATATTTGCGCAATGGCTGTAAACAATTTTGTACTTTTCCACTTATTCTCAACTGCTACAAAACCATGAAAATGTAACACATTTTGAAGGCTTGGTAAGTTATTGCCTCAAGTAAAAGTATTCGAATGGAGATAAGGAACGTAAGCTTGTGATATACCAGTTAGCATACCGCATTTTCAAAAGTGATTGCCTATTTCAGCGCAACAACAGCCAACTTGTCAAGAAAATCCGCTAGTTTTTATAGAATGAAAAAAAAAATATTGTCGAATCCGCATAGCATTACAAATATAGTATTCTGGAAAACCACGCCCGTAATGGAAATTAAAGCCTGTAGTCGTGCTATCATCAATAGTTGTCTAATAACAAATAGATAGATCAGGCAATGACATGCGAGCTAGCATTTAAAATTTAAAGTAATCAAGTATGACGCTGCAGAAACAGATCTTAAAGTAGCATGTTGCAGCATAGTCGCAATCGCAATGCTGTCAACAAAACTGGATAAAAGAGGAATGAATGTTTTTCTGGATGTGTGATGAATGAACGTACAATTTTCATGTGATCTGACCTTAGAGGTATACATGAATGTATAATACTTGAAAATAATACTTAGGTATTAATTTTGAGTTATAAATTATTTTATTTTAGCTGATGAGTCATTAAATGAATAAGATAATTGTGTTTGGTTCATGCGACCCTCTAGAGCATCGTATTTAATTTATTGCTTGACATTGTTAAGTGTGGATTTAATAACATTACTCTTGTGAAGCTACAAAAAACTACGGACCGTTCTCAGTTGTTTCGTTTTAGTAATGATGAAAATAACGATGATGTTATACTTGCTGCTTGCGATATAAGCAAAACTGTCAGTAGTAATTATGCGTAGTTTATTACCTTGTAAGCTGAAATCGTGAAGGGTAGCTTTTGGAATGACATAACACCAAGATCGTTGTTGCATACATACATAGCGAATAAAGTACAAACAATGCAATCATGAAGAAAAAGAATCATTAAACAATACTTAATAATTATTATGTATCCATTTAGTGTCAGAAATGAGTGGTGTATGTGATCACCGTCCTAATTAATACCAAATACAGACTTCAATCATTCATATTCTTCGGGACTGGTGAATACCATCAAGAGAAAGCAAGTAAAAAACTGTGTACAACAAAGGCCAACATTCATCCCAGGGGAGCTCCCGTGTATGCATATCTCTCTAGATCTCAGTTATTGCCAAGTATTATGAAATGTCAGTGAGTTTTATAACCTTCTGTTTGAAACCTGCCCTAAATCTGATTACACTGAGGCGAGCTAACAACACCAAACAGATAATCCTCAGATAAGATTTTACTCCAAAGTACATTACAGTGACTTTTTCAATGCCGTTTTCCATTAAAATGACACTAAAGTCTTCTCTTATATGCGAAGATTGACGAAACTCATGTGTATCAAGTTTATATTTTACAAATCGCATAGCATTAAAAATCTTTCGTGAGAGTAAAGCATGTACATGCGTAGGTACACCTGAATTGCACGAAACACAAGATGCCCAGTTGAATTTATCAGTGCCTCTTTTGACTACACGAAACGGCCACCTATCCCGAATCCGTATGCTTCATATCGCCCATCTATTTTTTTATGAGTTCCATGTACAGTCACGTTGCAAGTGACTGCTTGCCTGAATGCTTGGGTTTTGTATTCTTACTAGCCGCTTGATCTTTCTGTTTTTCATAGTTTCAATTCAAGCATCTTTTCCACCTCTCCATTTTATTACAACGGGCAGCATATCGCTTGCCATTTTATTAGACTTTAGACGACCAAGCTCACTCTTTTTTTCAGCTTGTTCCCTTTCATATCCTCTGCTTTTTCTCACTATTCCTTAACACTGAGGCTGTGTGCTCATTGTCATTTTTAGTCATCATCTGTGTATGGAACAGCAACTTCTAACGAGAGAGCCATAACCGCTTCTGATGTTGCTGACTTGAGCGCTATTACCCGTCTCATTACATTTTTAGCCATCACTCCTTTCACGAGCAATTTTTTACGATGAAATACCAGCAAAAAGTTGAAAGTGTTCAATGCATATGCATTAGTGCATATTTTTATACACGAAATAATACACACCATAATAAAAGATCGTTATACACAGGAACATCGTGTGTGCTCTTTGCAACACTGAACTAGCATAATAGCAAAAAGACATTTTTTTATTCCTGTGTTTTTTGTACGGATTTTTTATTGCAATTTGCCAGCTCTTTGGCAGGAACATAACTGACTCTATTTTTTGTTTGTTTCTTGCCATAACATCCTCATCGTCCGCAGTATAACATCTCATAAAAACAAGACGGAACCAACACAAAAAATACGAAAATACTAGTCACTTCTTACTCAACTCACCTTCCTCTTAGTTCTTCAACTCGTTAAAACTTGTCGTTTAAAAAGGAATGTGTTTTTGGCTGTTTTCTGTTTTGTCCAAAAATATTTCGGGGGGATGGATCTGAACTGATTGACTGACTACTTAATAACTCTGCCACGTTTATCCATTAAGCATTACTGGCATGTGCTTGTGAGCTCCCATATAAATGACCTATTCATTTCCAGGAGCCAGGGATCATCGTCATCAACGTGATTGTGAGGAAAAACATTGAAGACGCACAAAAAATGTTCTGAAAAAGCATAACATCATCAGTATCGTCACCTTTAGGAAATACATGTGAAAACGTGTGGAGTTAGTGTGGGTGTGGGAATAAATAACAAAAAAACCTAGGAACGTATCAATATTAGTACGGATGGATGAGTAAAGAAAATGAGTAATGGTATTGCCAAAAATCAAGTAGTTGTAGACGAAGTGCGAGTCATTTAAACAGTCATCGCACAAAAAATATTCTACAGCAGCCTTCTCCATTGATGCTGTGCGTTCATTCAAACTCGACCAGTCTCAAAGCGAGGAGTCCATACAATTACCACAAAAGTGTTTCTTTTCATGTGCTAATGTGAAACTAATTGCGAATTAATAACCAATTAGCACCTACTCTCAAGATTATGTAGTGTTCAAAACCGATATTTTTTTATTTCTCAAAGATTTTTGCATCAATAGCTGTCTGTTGTCTGTGTATTTTCTGAAGTTTAGTAAAAAAACGTGTCAATGTTCTGCAAATAAGTGTATCAGCTAAGTTGCAAAACCGAAAAAATTTAAATTTTTTATACTCATGAAATTTGTACAAAAAGTGTGAAATTCAGCAAGAGAGAAAACATGCCTGTGTTCCATACAAAGACGATTGAGAGCATTTTGGAGCCTGTGGCTCAACAGGTAAAAAATATACATCGCTCAATATCATGTACACGTACTAGCATATACTTTTTCACTTCCGTTTTGCATTTCAGTATGTACCTAAAATTTTCAGATTTATTATTGCTATCCTAAATTTTCATTCATTCATCCTTCTCATCCTCCACTCAATTTTAAAAATTTTGCCTGTAACGTTTCATATTTATGTGTGTGCCAAAAAAGACATGGCTGTCTCGAAATGTCATTTTTGTAGATGAAGGGTTGCGGAAGGATTTCAACGTGTGTACCATCTTTTGCTAATTTTTTTCACTTGTAGCACCAAACTGCACATAACTTCGTGATAACATTAAACATGTGACCTTTTTTTAAACAAGGAATAAATATTTTTTTATTCATTCAGTTCAATAAGATATAGAAAGTGAATGGTTTTCATAATACTTGGAGTCAAGTTTCCTCTTTAAGAGCATCAAAACCCGTCCATGTCTTTATCGAAGCAACTCATTAGCAATTGGAACTAGCACAGATTGTCATCATCATCGGTAATGAAAACAGGAAAGCGAAAACCACAAGGAGGATAGCTAAGCTCAAGAGAGGAAGATTATTGACGCAAAAAATTAGATTTCTAGGTTAGCCTTATGGCATTCATATAATTCTGCTCGTCAGTAAACTGCTCTGACCCCACATTGAAGATAATACACATTTAATTGTGTTTAGTTGTACACGCTTTTAGATATGGCAAATTGGCAGTGTCACATAAAAATGACACTGTTTTCAGGATTTTTATTTCTTATAATATGAGCTGAGATTTTCATAGCCCCAAAAACTTAAACTATATAAAAAAACAGAGTTCGTTATACGTGACTGTGTGTGGGTGTTAGGTTTTTGGCTCTTTACGCTCAACTAGTCTGTCTCAAGTTCTACGCGGCGCATATTAGTTTGAGTAAAAAATCAGTCTATTTTACATATTTTCTGCGTATAACTTTATAAAGACTTGGTCCAGCTATTAGTTAAACTGACATAAACGTCAATTCTGCAAACAATGAAATGGAAATCTGAGCCAGACAGAGGTCGTCCATTCTTGTTTCTTTGTCAGCACGACAATAGAAATGAGCGAATCGAAAATGTTTCTTTCCACAAACACCCTCACTTTTCTATTCAGCCAACGAAAGTTTTATAGCCCAACCAATTTACATGTCACGGAATAATTATTTATGCGTTTTAAACTGATATTTTCTTCATGATGAAAAAGCAATTGATGTGTTGGCTCATGTCACGAATATGAATAGTTGAAACAAATAAACCTCGAATTTACGATGATAGTTGTACTGATATGATTAAAGAGAATGATGATATTACTGTCCTTCCCATGTCGAAATCCTAAACCATATATTCTAAAGAAACGAGTTCATAGATTGCAAATGGATTTATCATGTCTGGCATGCGTTCAGGATACAAAAAAAGTCGAAAAATAGAATCCGGTATTATCAGTAAAAGTGGATGTTAGTGTCTCTCCTCCGCTATTGAATCCATTCAACTCTTCCTTGATTGTTTACCTTTCAAAGAAACGAAGAGTCTATGAAAGTTAAAAAAGCTCCACTTTGACACGTACACACATCGTCATGCATGCCCACATCTAAAGTATTTCCACATAAGACAATACAGGCAAGCAAAGCAGTCTAGTAGAATGTTTACAGTTCGGTGTAGGTCGTATGTGATAATGTAATACAAACCGTTTTTCTGTGGTGAGCTATTTTTAAGCGTATCCACCCAACATCATTTTTTACAAACCTTTCCATGAGGAAAGAACCTCCCTGCATGCTCCAAACTTTGCATTTTTCAATGATGGTTCCGTTTTTCAATCGTAAATGGTTAAAGGAATAATATGATACAATTTTGGATGATTTGACTTCAAAAGTCAGAAAAATGAAATTCATGATGTGTCTATGATGTCAATGGCATTCTAACGTAGTACAACATAGATGAATACTAAAACGGTACACTTTTTTTTGCCCAGGTTTCCCGTTTGGTAATCCTCCACCAAGAAGCTGAAGATGGAAATGCTATGCCAGACCTGGAGAAGCCGGTTCTGGGAGTGAGCCGAGCTGTGGTCAATTTGGTGAAAGTTGGGCGTGAGACAATTCACAACTCTGACGATGCCATCCTCAAGCAAGACATGCCTGCCGCACTCACACGAGTGGAAACTTCAGCTAAACTGTTGGAAGAGGCTTCTGCCATGCTAAAGCTTGATCCGTACTCACAGCCAGCCAGAAAAAAGTTGATTGAAGGTTCTCGAGGAATTCTGCAAGGAACTTCTGCTCTCCTCCTTTGTTTCGACGAATTCGAAGTGAGGAAAATCATTCGCGAGTGTAAAAGAGTTTTGGACTATCTGGCTGTTGCGGAAGTAGTGGACACGCTAGAAGATCTGGTGCGATTTGTCAAAGATCTGAGCCCGTGTTTGAGTAAAGTGTCGAGAGAAGTGGATGCAAGACAGAAAGAGTTGACGCATCAAGTTCATCGGGAAATATTGATTCGATGTTTGGAGGAAGTTAAAACTCTCACTCCTATTCTCATTTGCAGCATGAAAATTTACATTCAAATTCATTCTCAAGGAGGTAAGGGTAGTGATGAGGCTGGCGTCAATAGAGACTACCTTGCCCAAAGAATGACAGACGAAATTAACGAAATCATCCGTGTTCTTCAGTTGACTACTTATGACGAAGAAGAATGGGATGCAGACACGATGACAGGATTGAAACGGGCTTTAGCCATTATTGACAGTAAAATGCAGGCTGCACGCGACTGGTTACGGGATCCCCGTGCACTTCGTGGAGGTGTTGGGGAGAAGTCTGTCCGTGGAATTCTTGACGAAGCAATAAAAATTTCTGACCACTGTGCCTCTCAGGACAAAGATCCAATTCGTAAAATGTGTGGTGACATTTACTCAATGACCGATGGCCTTTGTGAACTTCGTCAGTCCGGTCAAGGAGACTCCCCACAAGCTGAAAGCTTAGCGAGGGGAATCGAACAAAAGTTGGCAGAATTGGATGCGATCGTGTTGAGAGCTGTCACAAATGCAGAGCGTGCTGGAATTCTACAACCTGCTCATACTGTTACTGGAAGATTGGAACAAGCTCGCCGTTGGCTTGCTAACCCAAGTGCGGATGATCGCGGTCTTGGTCAACAAGCTATTAGCCTTATTGTTGACGAGGGACGTAAAGTAGCCGAAGGGCTCCCAGGCATCCACAAAGCCGAGCTTCTCAATTTGAGCGATGAAGTAGACTCTTTGCTTCATCAGCTTGGGGAAATGTGCCGTCGCGGAGATGGCAACTCTCCTGCAGCGCAGGCCATAGCAGGACAGCTCGTCCATAAGCTTAGCGACCTTAAAAACAGAATACAATATGCAGTTGTCAATCGCGTGGTGGAGGACTTTGTGGACACAGTCACACCCTTGAAGCAATTTACAGAGGCTGTTCATGTCCAGGAAGGAGTACCAGGAAGGGAACAGAATTTCCTTGACAAGGCAGCAGTTCTGCAAACTTTCTCCGCAAGATCGGCGAAAACTGCAAGAATGGTTGCTGCTGGAGGTTGTGGGGATAACAAGAAACTTGCTGAGAGTTTACTGGCAGGTGCTGCCCAGGTTGTGAGCCTTACTCCGCAACTTATAAATGCAGGAAGGATTCGAATGGCCTATCCTAACAACCAGGCAGCGAATGAGCATTTTGAAAACTTGAAAGCACAGTACTCCGACAGCATAGGAAGGGTAAGGAATCTTTGCGACGAGGCGATTGACTCGAGCCAATTCATCCAGCAGTCGGAGGACGCCATTAAGAAGCATACAGTCCTTTGCGAGGACGGGATTAGGGGTCAAGTTCCTGCAAAAATGGTGGACAATACAAGCTCTATTGCCCGATTAGCTAACAGAGTCCTCATGGTAGCTAGACAAGAAGCAGATAACTCGGAAGATCCCCAGTTTGTCAATGACGTGTCATGCGCTGCGGATCATCTTCAATACAGTAAGATTTCAAAGTGTAACATCCGATGTCGCACTCCTCACTTATAGAAAGTCAGGTTCCAATGAGCTTTGTTTTATTTCACTCTAGCTGTGCCCCCAATGGTCCAGGCTGCAAAAGGAGTTGCGATAAACATAAGCGACCCTATGGCGGCCTCAAAATGGCGTGAGCAAAACAATGATGTAAGATTTCCTTTTCTATGCGTTGAATTGCTTGAAAATTTAATTGAACTGATCAATGTTTTTTGCATCAAAACAGCTTCTTGCCGCCGTCTCTAATGTTCGAAAAGCCGTAACAGTATCACCCTATCAAAGTGGCTTACCCGAGATCCCACCACCACCAGACATGAGTCGACTGTATTTATCCGAGCAAGCTCCACAACGTCCACCGCCTCCATCTGCATCTTTGATGAATAGCGCGAACCACGAAGTACCCCCTCCAAGGCCACCTCCACCAGAAACGGATGATGAAGATGAGATGTTCATGCACACCCCACAACCTAATCAGCCTATTATGGTAAGGAAGGATCTAGTTGCTGGAAAATTCACCATACTGAATCAAACTGTTGGGTATTTAAATGAAAGCAATTTGCATTAAATTATGCAGATGGCTGCCCACGGCCTCCACCAAGAAGTTCGTCAGTGGTCAAGTAAAGACAATGAAATTGTTGCTGCAGCAAAACGAATGGCGTTACTTATGGCTCGCCTGAGTCAGCTAGTCAGGGGCGAGGATGGAACCAAAAAAGACCTGATTGCATGTGCCAAAGAAATCGCCGAGGCTTCCGAGGAAGTCACGCGTCTTGCCAAGGAACTCGCTAGAGATTGCACTGATAAACGAATGCGAACGGTAGTTTGTACTTGTTACGAAGATGCTAAAACGCATAAGATCTATTGTCTTACTTTGAATTTGTTTTATGTAGAATCTACTTCAAGTATGCGAACGGATTCCAACTATTGGGACTCAATTGAAAATCCTGTCTACAGTCAAAGCTACTATGCTTGGTGCCCAAGGTATATTCAATTTTTTTCTTTTTTCGCTACCAGCTTTACGTATCAAATATGCATCAAACAAAGGTCGTGGTTTACTAATGATCTTCGGGAAGAAAGTAATGCTTTTGTGGGGACCGATCCAATACCATGTTGACAAATAACTTTCGAAGTGAACCTCATAGTATGTCTCTCCTCTAAATATGGGAACTGCAAGGATGAAGTGACCATGTAATGTAGTAGATTCGTATCTTTCATGTCTCCCCTAAAGTCTCACGCTCGTCTCTGAGCAGTACATGTCGTGAACCTGTGTCTTGGGTGATAAAACCTAAAATTTTCATTGTTGTCTCTGGAATTTTTAACAGATGTAATCCCGAGGCGAATTGACGCTGAAGTATTAGGCGGTAATAAGATAACCTTCTCAATCATTGCAAAAATCGTCTGTTGTTTTGAGTTCTAGACTTTCCTTTTTTTCCCATTTCTTTGATTGTTGTTGATTGGTATTTTTACATTTTGACCTTTGCGTGGTACTTAAAACGTAGATTTCAAAGACTAGCATGAAACAATCGTTCGGATATTATATGCGTAGCATTTTAGGAACTACACAATGACTTTTCGGGTGAAACGTACTGATTTTGAGTGATAATGATATTAATGCATGGTACTCTGAATGTGGTGGCGGTAGTAAGATGTCTTTATAGTTGATATTGTACAATGACGGTATTATTCAAATTGTTAATGGTATTATGGTGTCTTGATTGCGTAATAATTTTCTTTTGAAAGTTTTTCTTTTCCATCATTGCACGAAAAACACTTCCATTTATATTCTCTGTTCATGCTGCAATGCTCAATAATCCGAACAATCTTTCACTATTAAACCAATCTGGCTGTTGTTCTCTTGCTCGTTACTTCATAGACAAAAGGATTGGACGAAGTGAGTTCTTTGTATGAATTATTTTGTGTTACCTTTCCTTTGCATGCTTTTACTATTAACCGCAAGTTTGTCATAAATCAAAAAGCCATTCACTATAGTACTCCGGCTTGGACTTGCCGTTTTATCATCTAAAATCCTCCTTGTTTCTATTATTATAGTTATTATAGCTTTATTTGAGTTGACTTGCATTTAAATTAATCTCACTTGTAGTTTGTAGTATTAGTGTTTTAAGCACGATCTGTCTGAATCTATAGTAGACTGTTTTAATAAATTATTATCAATGGTTTTCAGGTACCGAAGAGGATCGTGAGGCGACTGAGATGCTTGTTGGAAACGCACAAAATCTTATGCAGTCTGTAAAGGAAACTGTTAGGGCTGCTGAAGCTGCATCAATAAAGATCCGGACCGATACAGGTGTACGATTGAGATGGATTCGGCGGCAACCCTGGTATCAGTACTAGATGAAAGATGTCTTTTAAAGTTACAAAAATTGGATTGTAAATATACAACTTGTCTTATGTTTTCCTATTTTTGTCTATGTAAATAATCCTTCATCTTTTCCATATTTGACAAAATAGCATTAAACACAAAACTGGATGTAACAATGCGATGATCATGAATTTTACTGATTTTTTCTCTTGTAATGATAATTTGCCTAGATGTTATTCAAACCATATGTGTGCTTATACGAAAACGTGAATGAATAGTAATTTTAATACAGGAAATTAAATTTCCCTTTTCTGGTTGTGTATTCATATGAAAATATGTTGAAGTATTATTTGAAACTAAATTATGACAAGCCAAATGGTTTTTTTTAAAGAAAATGATTGCAACTAAAACTTCCAATTTCAGGTTTTCCGCAATAAAAATCTATCAATGACTAAAACTATATTGTTGTACAACCAACCAAAAAAAGAAACTCGAAAAGTGTTCTTGAATCTTAGACTGTACTATATTAATGAAATATTTTATAGTGAATGAAAATACTGGAGGAAAAAAAACTGTGGAAAAAATAAAAATGTTATATTCTATCATTGAAAACAACTGATATCACGTGCGAAACTTTTTCTTTGGACAACATTACATAAGATTGCTGCATAGAAATAATCCTGATAACTTCACCTCGCGCCATGATTTTGTGTGTGAACAGCTCCTGGAGTAAGTCAAAGTGGGCGAATATGTAAAATGATGCATGACAATTTGCAGAATAAAATATACACAACCCGAAAATGCAGAGAATTGAGTGAGCGTGTGGCAATAAGCGCCAGTTTTACAGTGTACCATGCATTTATTATTTTTATTATTATTCGTTGTTGTTTCGCACAAAATATTGCATGTGTAATAATGGTAATAATAATCGATTCAGTAAACTTAACCTAAAAACCATCATAATAATGCATTTTTTTGTTGATGTTGATTTTTTTCTATAATATTTTAAGAATAGGCTACCTAAACCGTACAGTATTTTTAATATTATTTACTTACGCTTATAATCTATATCAGATGTTTCATATGACAATGCTGTAGTAAGTATAAGTAGCATTTACATTTAAGTTACGTAAATATATCATTAATTATTATATATTTTTAACCTACACTACATGTGTGAGCACACATGTACAGTTTAAATAGCTAATATTGTATGTCTCGTAATAATAAAGAATCGTAGTATAAATGGCAAAAAACACAACAAATTTACATGTATAGATCGATGAGAAAGTTATATTTATTTAGAAATACAATAGTATTCGACGATAGTATAGTTTTGATGTAATTTTTTTTCAAGTATCAATTTTATTATGTTTTTTTCTCAGCATCATCAGCAGCATAAAAATTGGTTTGATTGGGCGGACACTCTGTCCAAGACAGGTATGTAATTTAACAATATAAATAGTTAAGGTAAACTAATCCGTTAATTAATATTACATAATAATGTTGAATATCAAGTGATAATGTATCTGTTGTAGCGACACGTACACAATCGATGTAGAGAGAATAACAACAAATTAATGCAAAATAGTTTTTGTTTCATAAAAAACGTCTTGTTTTTTCTTTGCTGTCTCTTTTTCGGTTTTTTCAAGTTTTGTTAACTTAGCTTTGTTTTTTTTTGTAAAGGAATTGATCTTGCTTAATGCAAAGTTCGTTATTTCGTACAAATGCTTTCGGACACGTCAAATGCTTATTTAGTCATTTGAAATGAAAATTCATGGCGGAGGAGTCCGGATAACTAAAGGTAGTTTTGAGGATAGGTTCTGCAATAAGGAGCACGGATAACACAGATTTTGCCAGATACAATAGGATGAAACTTTTGAATGAGCTTTTTTAGGAATTGGAGAACAGTTCGTGAAATTGACTTGCAAAATGTGTAGTAAGCAAGTACCTCAAATTGTTGAAACATTTATTTTGTGCCAAAATAAAATACTTCCTTTCAGTTGCTGTGTTTCAAAGATTTGTCGTGGTTTAATCTAACAG
Source organism: Akabosia matsudoensis (assembly GCA_019593645.1). Classification (NCBI taxonomy): domain Eukaryota; kingdom Metazoa; phylum Arthropoda; class Collembola; order Entomobryomorpha; family Paronellidae; genus Akabosia; species Akabosia matsudoensis. The sequence goes on along the minus strand of VICI01001069.1, from coordinate 2,498 downwards.
CAGCGGTGGATAAAAGGTTTCGATATACAATAAAAAATGTTGTGAAAATATGGGCCAAATATTTTCTTATGAGTAAGGTCATTCTTGTGCGCAATTGAGCACGTAACTAAAATTGAAGAACGTAAATTTGGAAAACTTTTACTAATGCATAATTAATTGGTCGAAATTGTATGCGATTGCTGAACTAATAAGTAACAATTTCACACTTTCAGAGTGTGCTCATGAACAAAACTTGTCATGACTATCATCTTAAAAAGTTAGAAACGAACATTTTCCATACAAAAAATCGGCTGTTCTTTTTCATGTGTCAAAAGAGCGAGTGACGGCATTTTCTCTGATTTTATAAACTTTAATCCCAAGAGTAGTACAAGATATCATTTATAACTTCTTTTTTTTTTGGTATGCATACGTTTTAAACTTCCTTTATTTTTATACAATACTATTTACGTAACAATCGTTAGATTTGCAGTATAGTCGTGTCTATTTTGTTTTTTTAATACATACACTCTAAGTTCTATGTAAGGCAGTAAAAATTAAAGCGGTTCGCATTTTTCTTTATTTTCCTGTGTAAGGAGATGTCCAGTAGTATCAGTAGCAAATATACGTAATGTAAAAATTTTCTTCTTTTTTTCAATAAATTGGCGGTTTTACTCCTTCTTTGCACAGGATCGAAAATAAGTTAATGTGTCTCATAGAAATCACGTCTCCTGAAGCTACTCCCCTCTTTCTCTCTATTACGTAAGTATATTTCAGAAAAGAAAGTGATGGTGACCGATGATTGACGTTTTACCTAATGCTCCCTGCTGGTTACATACAAGTTAACTACACACGTACGCACAACAGCAGCAGTTAATCTACAGAAGAAATAAATTGCTCGTGCCCACGATCAAGATAGTATTGTGCCTAAGATTGTTTTTTAAACTAAATCACTAATATTTTTACACGAAGATTACAGTGTTGTACCATGTTTAGAAAAAACTACATATTATTTGCAGCAAAAATGGAAAAAGGCTTGTAGGACAGTAGTACTTCTCATTAAAAATGTCTTTACTACACAGTTTCCTCGTTATATATTTCTTCGTGTAATCTAAAAATGCGCTTCAATTTCATCTTCATTTGGGGTTACGGCACTGTCCCTCACGAGAAGTATAGATTTACATACAGTAGTGCACTCTGCTTTTACTCGTATTACTCTAACAACTTTCTTTTACAGTAATATAGTTAGAAAAAAATAATGAAACTCGTAGACCACCACGAGCATTTTGAAAAATCTACAATTTTCTCATGTGTCGTCTGTGTATTTTTATTTGGTTACTTAATCTGTAAAATAAAACAAGTGAGATACGGACTATAGTTAAGAAAAGCAATAGAAGATAAGCTGATATTTCTTCTAAATACCAAGATTATGTTGAAAACTACGATCTGTGATTGAATTGTATAATCTCCAGAGAAAGGAGTGAATCAATGGAAGCATAAAAAACTAAATTAATCGTACGTGACAAGTTTATTGTGAGATGAAGCAAGAGCATAGCTAGCTGCACATGAAAGAACCGTACAGAAGAAGGGATATGATTTTCAAAGCTGAAATTAACTTGACTTTCTACTCGGTCACATCAACTTTCTGAAGAAATGCCTTGTGATACAATCACAACTAAACTGACTTTGTTTTACAGCAGGTGAAATAGGAAAATATACTTTGCAACTTTAATTTGATATTTATTTTTGTGACATAAATGCTGTTTTGTCTTTGCTGCTAATACGATTTGCCGTAACATCACACAAAAAAGTCTGTATAAAAACATGCTTTTGATTTGTGTAGATTGTGTTCAAACTGTTTGCGGCAATCTTGTCACGTTTCCTTTGTGCTTTTTTTGAGTGAATTAGTGCGTGGTTTGATGTGACTTAACTATTCAATTGTTTTGTTCCGAGAGAGCTTTCCCAGTTTTGTTACTTGCCAGTAGTATGTATTAAAAGGATTCTTTTACAAGTTTTTTTTCAGATATTCTTGTAAATAGTTTCTTTTGTATGTTAATAGTTAGCTCATTGTAGTGTCTATGCAAGGCTGGACAACTTTTCCCTTTTTTTTACATAATCATTGTCACTCGTTTCCGTCTGCTTTTGAATCTGTATCTGTGTGTAAAAGAAAACTTATCGTTACAAGTAAATTGTGGTAGATTTTTAGCGTAACTCTGTTAGCCTTTTCATGTTGGTATTTTAGCAGTTGCAGTAACGATAGGTATACAGGTTGGTTGATTTACGTTTTGTTATCAAAGATATTATATTTTACGGCTATTTATTGACGTAAACGAGCTTTGAAATCGGCAATTATTCTTATTACTTGTAGATATTACATACATAAGTTGATAGTATAACATGTAGGTCTAACTGTAATGTATGATAATTGTGTTGCATTTATTCATATTACTATTAGTAGGTAGTCAAAATCTAAAGTCATTATTAAAAAGGTAAACAGGCTGGGCAGGATGTGATGTTTTTTT
>VICI01001068.1:0-26303 GCA_019593645.1 Akabosia matsudoensis | reverse complement strand
TTGTAAATATGATATATACGTAAATAATTCAAGTTGCAAATTTACCTTAGCTTGTCCATGTAAGGAACATTATAGTTTATTGCAGTTTCCAAGCGATGAAACGCCGATTTTGTGGCCGGTAGATGCGGAAAAAAGTCCCGAATATCACTCAATACGACGGGCAGTGTGGCCTGAAAGTCGTTATAGTTTATTTGTCCAGTGCAGGATATTACTCCGTCAAATTTCTGTTGTAGTGTTGATCTTATAGGCTTCACACCGTTCATTTTTGAATATATGAAACGAGAAAATTTTGGAAATTAGCAGAAGTATATTTGGAATGGTTTCCTTAACAAAACTGGCCGTACAGGTTCCTAGAAACTGGAGCTATTTATATTTGCTGTTGGGATAAGGTTAGCCTGTGAAAGATTCATTTTGATACTTTGATAGACTGTCTAGTCTGAGACCGATAAAATATTCCAGCTGCCCAAAAGACTATTTAATGTATTGGAACACTTTCCTTGTAAATGAATTGTTCGAAGATAAATTGGAATAATTATGAAGGCTTTTACTTTTATATCAATCTGCCATAGATCCCAATTGACTTTAATAATCAATATTTAAAGGTAATTTTGTAATCCAAGTTGCAATCAGTTGTTTTAGTTTTCATGCAAATGGCTATTGGCCACGATTTCAAATTAACTAGCATAAAGACAATTTGGAAATCGTCAGATGAAAGCCTAACGTTTTTTTATTAAAGAAATGTCATACCTTCTTCATTAAAACACTGTCCATTTATCCTAACTTATTTATTTTTAGAGGCATATTTGAGAACTAATAGCTAATGAAATTGATAATTAGCTATTTCTACGAGCATTATTGGAAAATAATTTATTACACATCTTTGAAGTTCATCCAAAATCGGAAGTTGCATGCTGAGAAACATAAAAAATTATATGGCGCCCATAATTTAAGTTTGGCCACGATTTCAATGTAGCTAGCATAAGATTTTGGAAACCATCAGATGAAATTCAGTTTAAAAAAAAACGTCATACCTTCTTCATTCAAACACAGTCTATTTATCCTAAGCTATTTTTATTTTTAGAGGCCTATTTGAGAACTAATAGCTAATGAAAATGATAATTAGCTATTCCTACGAGCATTGTCGGAAAATAATTTATTACACACCTTTGAAGTCCATCCAAAATCGGAAGTTGCATATTGAGAAACATAAAAAAATTATATGGTGCCCATAATTTAAGAGTAAAACTCGACTTCACTTGAACAAACTGTGATGCAAACTCAAAATCCATAATTTTTTTTAAATGGATGCACATGATGAAACGAGTCTTCCAAAATTACGACGGTTTTGGGCTATAACTTTGAAAAATATATGGAAACCATGCAAATTCCTGGGCTTTGAGGAAATAGAATGCTTATGGTAAATAGGGGTATGGCTTTAATCATACATCATTGTATAATAAATTGCCGAAATACATATGGACAAGTATGTATATAATTTTGATCCGTCTTGCCTAAGTGTCACCGTGTTTCCGTGCTAATTAATGCAGGCATAAGTTAGATTTGTCTACGCTATAAGTTATTAAGTAGCGAGAGCTGCTTTCTAGGATTCAAAGGTGTGTCTGCCTGTCTGCTATCACCATAAATCGTATGGCCTGTGACCTACTGACCTGACACTTGGTACATATATGTAAGTAACATTTAACTAGATTTTGTATGCTGGCGGATGTATGCTAGATTGTCAGCTCGCACAAGCACATTACCTAATTTGACAGCGAATTCTAACTGTAGCGCAACTGAAGCATTATGTTTGTTATGTGGAATTTACATCATACGTCATTCCCATGGTGACAAAGAAGTATTGCGCGACGATAGAGACGACAAATAATTAACTGGCTGAACACCTCCATGAAACTTGCGGTCTTGTTGTAACATTACTCATAGTTAAACAATAAGCGAGCAAACAAATGTATTGCTGCAATGAAAGAAAGAAAGAAAAAGGCTTCCATGTTCAATTTTTGGACTAGGGATTCTTGTAACGACATTATGACTGTTAGGTCTTTTTTATTTTACAGCTTTTGTTTTCTATTGTATAAAACGACATGATAAATAAATTTAGACGTCAACTTCCACTTTGACAATCTCTCTGGCCAGGTAGTACCTGACTAAATCCTCCGAGAGCCGTTCCACACTAACCTTCAGTCTTTTATCTCTCTCTATATCAACTTCCGTGCAGTAATCCTGCCTTTCTTTCCATCCAGGAAAACGCTTCCTTCTCCTGTCAGCAATCTTTGAGCTATTCCCGCAATCGAGCTTCAACAAATCCTCCAACTGTGCAAACAAAACAATGGAAAAAAAATGATTCACACATTTGCTCCAATGATTCACACATGTTTAACAGACATCAATTTACACAGCCCAAAATTGTTCTATTTTACCTTTGATCCATGTTCTAAATGCATGTGCGCCACTTGATACCTCCTATCTTGAAACTTCAGTCCCGGACAATCGTTACAGTTCCACTCTTTTGTTTCCTCCTGTCCATGAGCCATTTTTAAGTGCTTACTCATCCCCAACATCCGTTTCCCTTGTCCGCACAGATCACATTTGACCTCAATTTTGTTCAAGGTCTCCCGTACAAATTCTTTTATCTCTTGACGGTTACATGTATTTCTTTTGTGATCAGTTTTTTGATGGCTGGCCATGTCTTCTTTTGAAAACTTGACATCTGGACAGGTATCACAGATAAATATACTTTCTGGATGGATTCTCTCCACATGGCAGTGAAGATCTTTCTCTTTTTGAAACTTTTCAGGACATGCTGGACAGGAAAAGAGGGGGAGACTCGCTACCTGGCAATCCTGGAATATTTGATGGTGAGTAGCGACGAAATGTGCTTTGAGGACTATTCTCGACCCAAGTTCGACCCCGCAGAGGAGACAAGTCGCTGAGAACGTTTTGGAGGAGCTGAGCTGTATAAACTTCGAGGCTTCCAGCTTTCTCTCAATGTCGCCAAAGGAATGCTTATCTTTGAAGTGCTTCTTCATATGGTCTTCTCGCTTGAAAGGAAATTTGCATTCTGGACAAGGGAATCTGGGACGGGATGTGTGCATGTTTTTGATATGGCGGGTTAGCAACTTTGATAGGACAACGGATGGACAGTGGGGGCACTGGACGCGTCCGTTTTGGTGTGTCTTTGGGGCTGTTCCCTTGGCGGGATTGTACCAGGACTTGAAGTCAGTGACGTGTTCGGGGTGCTTCTTCTCGACGTGTTGCTCGTAGCCTCTCATGAGGAGATCGTCACAATATTTGCACTTGATTAGAGGTACGTTGGAAGGAGGAGGGAGGTCTTGAAGGCCGTGTCTGTCGACTTTGTGCCGCCAGAGCTTGGTCACAGACTGCTGGTCCTTGCCACAAATGTCGCAGATGTGGGCGAGGCCTTGGTGAACGCGACGGATGTGATCGGTCATGGTGCACTTTTGAGTAAAGGATTTGCTGCAAATGGGGCAAGTTGAGACTTCTCCGGGAATGGAACGAAGGGCTTTGTTGGGTAGATCAGGGTCGCGAGGGAGTTTAGGAAGAATTGGGGTTTTCTTAGGAAACAGATCTGCAGGAAGGGCGTCAATGTCGGAGATGTGGTGGGAGGCAAAGTGGTTCCAAAGGGAGGTAGTAGAGCTGGCGGGAAAGTGGCATTTGGGACAGTACAGCGACGAAGGGTCCAGGGCGTGAACGACATTTTTGTGGAGCTGGACGCCAAATGGGTTGCAGAACGATTTTCCGCATTGGTCGCAAATTGCACTCGATTTGGAAGGAGGAGGAGCTGGTTTCGGTTTGGCAGGTGGCAGAGAAGGAAGTTGCGGTGGTGGTGGGGTTAAAGATTGCGGAGGAGACGCTGGTTGAGGAGGATCCTCAGGTTCGGTAGCAACAAGAATAGCATTAGAGGGAACAATAATTAAAGAAATATCCCCAGACTCAGGCACAGTAAACGTCGATATTATCGATTCCTGTGGATTGTTGCCGACCACCGGTTGAAGTTCTTGGACGTTGAAGCACGACGTGTTAGTTTGTGGGTTTATCACCATCGAACAACGCTCTGATTGGGAGGGGACAAACGTAATCGTAGGAACGTCCTGAAACTCATCCATTGCGACCAGCTGGATCGTATCAAATATGTGGAGGTTATCACCGTGAGTAGCCTCAACAACAACATGCTGTCCATCTTCCCCTGCGGATGCCGCTGGTCTGCCGACAGGCTTGACAGTCATTTTGTGGCTTTTTCGAGCACCAGGCCTTGGCTTGTACACACTTTTCACCTCCATTTTCCTAATTTTATCCTCGATTTGTTTCAATCTCAATTGAATTTCAGTTTCAGGTGCCCCCTCCAGTTCAAGCTGCTTTCGAGCTCGTCGCCTTGCTTGGTTTAGGCGACAGCGCAACAGCCTTGCTTGTCGTTTCTCTTCCGGTTCCCTTTCGGTCCTGGGCCCGTTGATAAGACAACTTTTTCTCTTTTCCCCAGTCAGGATTCTCAAGTTTCTTCTTGGTCATCCACTTTTTAACATTCTTGCGGACGTTTTCCATGTATTTCTTGCGCTTATCGCCAGTCAAGCTCCGAATATAATTTCTATGTTTCTCCCGCTCTTTACTTTTTTCCTCTGGAGTCATTTTCAACCGTCGTTGTCGCGATTTTTCGCGCTGTTTTTGACGATAATTTTCAATCCATTCTTTATCTTTTGAGGCCAGCCAGGTTTGCGTCTTTAAAAATTGTTTGGTCCGTTCTTGCTCCCGCTCGTGGGGAGTCATCATTTCAAGCTCAAGTTTTCTCTGAAGACGGAGGAATTTCTGTTTACTTTTGTACTCTAAGGCTTCCTTGTTGGACATGTTTCGAACTCTACACGAATGTCGTTCTCGAGCTTTTTTCCGTTCCAGACAGCGCTGGTCCTCGCTCATATTCTGGCGTTTGAGCTGTGCGGAAATTCGGCTAAACTCCCGTTTTTCCTCAAGGGTCAACTGTCGTTTACCGGAAGTTGCATTTCCCTCGCCGTCCTCAAGTTTAGCTGGGCGTTTAGTAACACGTCGACTAGTCCTGCGGTTATCTTCAGACAAAAGCTTTTTCCACTGGTTATTCATAATTTTAACATGACCGGGATAAGTTATATGCTTCACCTTGCCGAAAAACTCCAGCCTTGACTTCAAATCCTCCCGAAGTCCGCCCACCCTCCGGAAGCTCCGAACTTCTTTGGAAATTTGACTGATTACTTGCTTATCTGTCAACTGACTTGGAAGCCTCTCGACTTCTTGCCCGCTAATAATAACCTTCCCTGTTTTGATGAATCCAAGATAAGGCGACTCCTCAGATACTTCAACGCCCACATCCCCTCCATTCCTCCACTTCTCCAACTGGAACTTGGCAAGTTTGTCGTATTTCTCCCAAAGCGAATCCACTTCCTCAGAGGTGATCCACCCCTCTCGTAAACCCCTCCGGACATATTTATACACTCTCAAGTAAAACGGATGATATTCCCGAGGATCACAATTTAACACTGATACACATTCATTCACAGTGCTCGTCACGACCTTGTCCATTTCCAAAAGTAGTTCAAGTTTATTCGAAACAATTGACGGATTATTCCACCTCCCCCCATCCGGAAATGTGTCAGCTGGCAACGACAAACGAGTATCATCTTGATCCTCTTCCGTTGGCTCAACTTTGACTAAGATAAACTCATCTGAAACGGAATCCGTAAAACAATGCTCGCTCATTCTCTACCACACCTTACAAACTAAAACTACTCCTTAATGAATTTTCAAACAATAAGAAATAAGTCCTTGTTTTATTTTAAGTTTGCAAGAAAATTACATGGTGTTTTTGTTGCGCTTTAAATGATAGTTTTGGTTGCCTCGTCTGGATTGGGGCATTGTTAGAAACGTTTCCCTTGTAAAGCTCAGTTCGCACAACAAGATGTAAACAAAGAGCTCGGGGAAAGTGTAAAACTCTGTAAACTGTGCCCTTCCCTTTGACGATGAAAATCTTTTCTTTCTCTCAATCAATAATTGTCACTTTCATGCTTTCCAACAAGTAACAATGGTAAAACAAGAGCACGGCTTTCGTGAAGGCGCCCCCAGCTTGAAGTTTTGACCTGGCCGTAATTAATTATTTGATCCATCTCCTCTCCTGACAAATACATCAAAACAAGCCACTTTTTTGTGGGACTAGTTCTTCAATGAACCAGTCTATCTTCCTTGTCTTTTGTGTGTCACCATGAGAATAGTGACTGGCATACATAAAGGCTTTCAGTTACGCTCTAGAAACCGCTGTCAATTTGGGAAATACGTTTCGGTGGAAACTAAATGTTTCCAACTGTTTCAACACCAGAAAAAATCTTTTTTACTCCAAGGCGGATTTGTGGGGCATTGTGAGTACACACCTAGGCAATGTTTTTATACAGTCTGAGATACAATTCAAAAATAGGATTTGAAGGATAACTGTAGTTTGGCTCCAATTTTTTAAGGTTTGAAGAATATTGTTTTTTTGTTAGTTGACGTTATAAACAGAGCACACGTAACAGCATCTTTTGACATTTCCAAAATAAATCAAATTTAAAGTAAAGTTGGATATCAAGAAGTCCCAAGTTCTTCCATAGAAAAAGAAATTACTTTTCCAACAGGGTAACCATAACAATAGTCAGTGTTAGTAGTTGGTGCTGAATACAGGTGCCTTTCACAGATGACAGAGTAGTAACTAGGCATACACATTACAAAACCGTGTTACGCATTCGAACCATTCAGTTACTTCTGGTGTTGGCAGATTGACACTTCAGGCGTTTCTCGGTTTCATCCAATTGAACAATGCTTTAGCCCTGAAATCTACACTTCTGTAAAAGAAATTTGCGTAATAAAGTAAATTTCCAACCCAAGTACATTATACACGGGCCGCAAAATTAATTAACATTTCGTTGTCGAAACTTGAAACACATTGAAATTATGACTTTTTGGATGTACACACACGTCAATGAACGTGATATCCTAAATAAACGGATTCTTAATATGTATCTATACTATGCATAATATCTAAGCTGTGAGTGAGAAGTTTCCTAGAAATAATTTCAGCAAGGATTGAAAAGTTGTAACGAAGCTACTCAATCCTTCACAGCAGTTAGAAGATTCGAATCATATTAGTTATTTATCATAGATATTGAATATTAGCTTAATGAAGGTCCAGCTCCAGCTTAAAACGTCATTCGGCAAAAAATCTGACCCCAAATCATCTATCATAGAAGAGAAGACCACTTATTTGTATATATACACTGAAGCTTCCGTGAAATATGTTCATTCTCTTCATTTTCTGCAAAAGAAAGTTTAGTCTTACTTATAAGCAAGCAAAGAATCGCTAGCAAGCTTAATATTGTACAATAAAATCCTGCAACGCTAGAATTAAGTTTTGCTTGAAGGCACCTGCTAAACCCTGGCAAGAGATATGACGGTCGTCATATCTTGATGTTTGACGTGGGACCGCAGAGGATGACTTAGCGACCTATGTGCTTATGGTTTTTTTAATACCTCATACAGAGCTATCCTTACATCAAAAATGAACCCACGTTGACATTTTAAAAAATTTCGAGCTCCTGCAGGAACCTGTGAAGGGCTTATCCAAATTAGCCCACAAGTTCATATGTTCTTCCTTGGGGCTATACTAGTGTCCCCACAAAGTTTCAGCTCAATTCGAATAAGCTTTGTGGCTACTGGCGTTACACGGACGGAATCCCAGAACCACGGAGAGGCAAAGCAACAAGATTCTGATCTGATCGACGACTATAGAAACCCCTTATAAAGCTATTTCTCCGCAAAGCTTAATAAGTTCCGTAAAGTAGCATAAAATCATTGCAGTCATTGTGTTACATCAGCTTTCAATTTTCATTTTTGCCAGAAATTATACGTCAAAGAGTGTCTTTGGTTGGTTTAACAGCAATGTAACTTATTTCATGTCGCACTTTGAAGTAAAGTAATACAGGTTCACAACGTATGGTAAATCAGCGACTTGGATCGTGTACTTTTCACAAAGCCAAAAATGACCTTTATCAAATAGTTAATTCTGTTCACTATCATTATGGATGACATGGTATCCTATATTGCTCAGGCTGAATAATACTGTATTTGCAGTCAGAACATACTCGAAATAGCCTTACTCACGATCCTACCTACCGAACTAAAATGTTTGGGTAAGTATATAATCAGACATTCATAGGCCACCGTGTAAATATAAATATTTCAAACTACACAAAATTTACAAGACTGCTGCCGGAAGTTTCTAGGTTCACTTCAGAGTTCTGAATCAGAAGGGCACGTCCTTCCAGAAATATTTCACTCTTGAAATATAGAATAGAAGACGTGTCGTACGTTGCTGACTGAGACTGGTGAAAGCATTGTTTACAAGGAACTGTGACTGAATTTTTGTCATGTGAGGGTTTCAGCAACATTAACACACTACAGTTGGTGATCAAGATCTCAAAAAATTGAAACTTACAAAGCAAAAAAAAAAGCAGCACAGTAGTTTCTGATGACAACATTGCAGTCGTCACTATACTCAAAATCTACAAAAGAGTCAGCCTCAAAAAGTCACCAATTCGTATTTGAATGCCTTGTCCATTTACAATTCTTCCTACTACATTTCACATGATCGTCTAAACTTTTGCGTGTGTTGTGATGATGCATTCTTTTGCAAGTATATTACAACTTTTAAAGTAGGATCTGCACCCAGCCAGTGTGCTTTCAACGGCACTTAGGTATTTCTTATTCTCCATGGGATATAATAAAATATGCTATACCTATGGCATTGGTTGCTGAAATAAGGGATATTGATACCTTTTGAGCAAATTTATACAATAGATAACCAAAATTTTGATACGGAATTCTGTATTAGCTATAAATAGAAAATTGATACTTTTTGTCTCTTGGCGGAAACATGTCTCAGAAAGTTTGTGCATGTTCCAATTCACACATGTTGATTGATAAACTTCTATAACAAGTCGTGTGCAAAAAACATCCTTCCAGTACGATTCATATTGTCTTCATTAGCAACAAATCGTTTTTCCGTTCGTTACGAGTTTCCCACGTAACGTGCAAGAAACTTCTTCTGGTCTCCTTCATAAAGCATAGTTAGGTTATCAACACTGGAACATCACTGCCATAAAAAACTGGACGGTCTCTTTTCTTTTCCCAGTCAGTCTTAAAGTCGCAACTGCCTGAGCAACAACTTTGTCTCGGCAAAAACTCAGAGAAATCCTTTCCTATCTCTCAAAATCCTAATGCAATGGATTCCAACTTAGATTCCTCTCGAGTACCTTTCACCCCTTCAGAGATTGAACGCCTCGCTGAACAATTTTTGATGGGAAGTAACTTAAGTGAATTGCTAACTTCCTCTCAAATTTCCCAGCTAAACCACCTATCGACTCAACAACAACGGATAGGAATTGAGTGTCTATTGACTTCATGGCTTATGAAAAAACCTGAAGGCAAGATTTTAAAAAATATAACCTGAAGAACCCCAAAGTATCTGGCAAAACTTTACCAAAGGTAACACGTTTTGTCTCTAAAGGAAATTACTGCCGTCCAGCTTGGGACAATATTTACTGCTGGCCTCCAACGCCTCCAGGCACAATAACAGTTCGTACTTGTGAACAAGCGTTTTCCAAAACGGAACCTTTCTATGCTCCGAAAATAAACGGTAAATTACATACAAGAATAACATAGGTTGAGTGTGATGATGGTCAATGAAAATCATCGAGGAATCTTTTTTTTTACCAGGAAACGCATTTCGTGTTTGTTCTGAAAACGGAACCTGGCTCTGGGGCAACTGGACCAACTACACAGAATGTGCAGACTCTTTTGAAGCGCTGATGAGAGAAATTGTAGCTTCACACTTTTTCCTCCCGAGTGGGGAGAATTGTTTTTGAATTACTTTTCTGTTTGATTTTTATTTCCAGCAGGATGAAAAGAAATTGGTTGTTTTTACCCAAAATGTCGTCTGTTTTGGCTCTATACTTTCACTTTGCTTCCTCTTATCAGCTGTATTCATTTTCTCCTATTTCAAGTAAGTGTGATTCAAAAGGCTTCCTTCTCGATTCCGATATCAAATATATCGACAGGTATTTCTTTGTTAGATGTTTACGGTGTGACCGAGTTGCAGTTCATGTTCATTTGATGACTGCCCTTATATTGAGATACATTTTGTTGTTTATTATCACCGAGCCTTTTGTGCTACATCGAGAGACTAACTACCGTAGTGTGGTATGCAAAATGTAACTTTACATCGTACGCAAGAGTGTGTCAAGTCAAGCGTGACTCCATTTCGATGCCTTTTTGTTCAGGATTTTATATGCAAGATGGTCGTCTCAATTTACCTATTTTCCACAATGACGTCTATTAATTGGATGTTCATTGAGGGTATTTACATCAACGGCAAATTAACTACAAGCGTGTTTGACAGAGCAGCTCCGTTTAAGCTCTACTACGTTATTGGATGGGGTAAGTTCTTTGACAGGTGAAACTATGAAACTAAAATGTAATTAGATTTGTTTCAAAGCTTTCTCGATTTTTCCACAGTTTTCCCTTTTGTTGCCGTTGGCATTTATGTTTGTGTTATGGAGCAAAGGCATCCTGTCAAATGCTGGAAAGGGTACAGTGAGATGGGAGAGTTGTGGATTATCCTAGGACCCATGTTGGTTGCTCTTTTGGTATATAAAAAAGGGAATCTTAATCCAGTCGCATTTTTTTCTCCCGTTCCCCGTTTTCCCTGTCAAAACTTTCTTTTAAAAATATTTCTATTTTTTTGCGGTTTTCTTCTTCAAGGCCAACTTTCTCTTTTTGATTAACATTCTTCGGGTGTTATTGCAAACTGTGCAAAATCGCGGAGGTGTCCGAGCATCTGAAACTGCCCAGTTTCGGTAATTTAAATTTTTGTACACGCGTAAATTTCAGTTGTGATATTGTAGATTTCTTATTTGTAATCGCATAAATAATGGTTTGTTTGACAGCCGGGCAGCAAAAGCAACCGCATTCCTTATCCCGTTACTTGGCGTGAATAATCTTTTGTTTGTGTATAACCCGGGCGGGGGCTTTCACAAGTACTATGTCATGTTAAATGCTTTATTTGGCTCGACACAGGTAACAAAGTTAGCTAACTGGCCCAATTTTAACTTTCTAATTTTTTATACTTTTCATCCTGCTGTTTTTTTTCAAGGGTATTTTCGTGTCCATTGTGTACTGTTATATGAGCAATGATGTAAGAGACACTTTTCGTCGCATCTACGGTAGGTACATGTCACGTCAAAGTACCCGAACTCGAACGCCGCTCAGAGTTGTTTGGAGTAGACGGCCCGAAATGACTACGCACTGGGATAGTTTGGCAACGACGGAAGATACGCATATACAACCATCTGGGAGGAATCCTGAAGAAAGGAACTCTTTCATTAGAAGCTCGCCGACGACGATGAGAAATGAAATTGGAGAGGAGGCTGGGGATGAGGGGCTGACGCTGTCACAAGATAGTTTCTTAGTAGTGGGAGGGAGAAATGGGAGGATATCTTGTAACCTTCAATTTGCGGAGACAGTGGAGGCAGCTTTATAACAAGCTAAGATTGCATTTACGGAGGGAAACTCCATTAGGACTGACTCAGGTATGATATTAAATATTTTACTAGTGATATTTTGTATAGTTATAAAATTATTATGGCATTTTGGTTGCTGTTAAACAAGCTGCATTCTTATAAGCATGAACCCCCTTGAAAACAGAGAAACTATTAACTATGTATATAATAAAGTATACTTTGCACCTTAATTAGCTTTCAGGTATCAGATAAATAGGTTGTATCTATCTAAAGGGATTTGAGTGGATTGAACAATTGATTGAACAACCTTGAATCGGAGATACATATTTGAACAAAGAGAGCCTACGATGTTTTTTGAAGGAGAGGTTTTGAAAGTGGCAATAGTGGAACTACTTTAAGGCAGTATTTGAGTGGATTGAACAATTGATTGAACAACCTTGAATCGGAGATACATATTTGAACAAAGAGAGCCTACGATGTTTTTTGAGGGAGAGGTTTTGAAAGTGGCAATAGTGGAACTACTTTAAGGCAGAAATGGGACAAGATGTGGAAACAAAAATTGAATTGTGACAAATGCATATATCGTATGCGTTAGTTAGTTTTCTTCCCTTTGTTTGCTTTCTTGGCATGCCATAAGGTTTGCTCCTGACTCTACCACATTGAAATAATGCGACTGACTTTATCCAATGTTTGGGTAGCTCCAGATAAGTTCAGGTTAACTAGAGATTGTAAGAATATCTCTGTTTATTTTGTGGAGGCCGTAAAAGAAGCTGCCACTGCCAGCTTCTCAAGAACAAAACGATATCGATGCTTGGTTTGGATTGTTTTTCTTTCATGTTCTTTCACTCATATTTGAAATGAAAATCGTGCTTCCATTTGCGAATTTAGAAGGTACGTAATTTAATTTATTGTATATCATGCAATACAAACATGTTAGGCAAACAGGCACATAAAACTGGAACTAAAAAATCATCTCCTTCAAATAACTCAACTACTATACAGTCATTCTGCATTCCTTTTCTGATGGTTAAGTTGATTCTTCTGTTCGAATAAATTCTTATCCCTAGTTGATTGTTCTACATAATTAAAATATTTGTGGCACGCCAGGTCATGTATGGAATCCTTTAAATATCGAATTAAAAAAATGACTATTCCAAGATAAGCCTGTTAAAGGTATACTGTAAATCCTCTAAAGATCGCCGGGTCGCATTTCAATTTAGGACAACAACCCAAAACAGTCATAATTACAAAGGGCAGCTATAAAACAACGCAAAAATTTGCTGTCATACGAATGGCGGCTGATGTTGTGTGTATTGCGTTATAATAAATGTGGCTTGCCCGACAGTCTTATTGCAGTCATGTGTTTCAATTAACTATCAGATCGTCTAATTGAGCGGCATAAACTGCATTGCATACTACTGTCTTTCTTAAGATCAATGTTCCTACTTAAACTCTGGCTTGTTTCATACAAACAAAATTGTGAAGCCCAAAGTTACTTTCATACGACCGGACTGAAAGTGTAGGAGGCAGGCTAAGTATACTGTCATTGGAATTATAAATTCTAGCCTGAGATGCAAGTCGTCTTGATGAACTAAGAGACACTATCGGAACACTTTAGTTCTCAAAATACATTTTTGTATTGTGTTGTGTTCTTTTTTTCGCTTCATAAACAAAAGCAAAAACGTGTATTTTAACGATGGTGTTTTAGTTAACCAAGGCGACTTGCATCTTAGGTCAGAAGTTATAATTCAATGACAGTAAGCATTCTTTCTGCCTACCTTTAAACAAAATTTCCTAACAACCCCCAAACAAAAAAGACAAAGAAGACAGCTATTTTTTTTTTTCAAGCCTCATCAAACAAAAGTGATTCATATCTCAAGACAAAGCGTTGCATCTTACATTTTTTTTACTCACCACAACAATGCAACCAGCAGCAAACTGTTGTATTTTTGTTTTGGCATTAAACAGAAAGCCCCTGCGATGTAAGTTTTCAACCCCATCACAATCTTATCCCACGGCGCATACCTGTTATAGCTATAGCTTACTTAGCAGGTTGTGTGAATGTTCTGTAAAAAATCGTATTAGGTTTTACGCTGTCATAAAAAAAACTTTCATTTCAAACGCACAAAAGTGAATGTTATGCTTTTAACCATGAGAGGTAGTAATATTAAAGCAAACACCCCTCTTGGGTTTCATCCCAACCACCCACACTCTCTCAAACATGTTTAAATCCCGTTACGTGATGATACGGTACCTAACATGAAGACTTATGCACACACGACGACGTCCCCGTCAACATACACGAAAAACCAAACTTGACCCTTTTTTTATACAAATTCATTTTTGCACGGTTCAATAACATTATTGCGAAATAGCTCGCCTCGTAAAGTGGTAAAGTGAATGGGTGCAAACAATTAGTACAATTAGTTTTATTTACAAATTACACGTCTTTTGTTAGGCAAATTTTTGTTTTAGTATTCCTTTGGAAATTCTGTGAATATTTTAATCAAATGAGTGGTTAAGTCAACATGCCACCAACAAACGCGAATCCACTTGGGAACCCGTCTAATACAAAAGATGCGGGTGTCTCCCTCCGACCGCCTCTTTACAATCCAGAGGACTACTGCGGGGGTAAATTTATTTTACAATTTTGTAGCAAACTCAAATTTAGCAATTTTTGCCCATGGTCGATACATTCTATTTTTAATATATGTAGCCCTGCGAGCTCTATTCGCGTCTTCTCTTGTTCTTCCCCACTCGAATCCTCCGCCGACATCTGTAATTTTGGAACACTCCTCGACCCCCTCAGTATTACCTGGTGAGCGAATCGTGGAGCTATCAAAACAGCGAACGCCAGAAATGGGCATGAAAAAATTTATAAACGGCTCTGAACTGTTGTTCAAGCTGGAAGCAGACCTGCGCTCTGCATTTCCATCATTTGTTCAAGAATTCGTATCCGGAGAAAATGACGGTATTACCGCAGTTATCGACGCTTTGCGAAGTTTACACCAAGCCCTCGACGAAGTTCAGGGCCTGAGAGAACAACGAAAGTTAATCTTAGATGAACGCTCGTGCGTTCAGTGTATAGCTTTAATGATGCGCTATCCGGACGCCGTCCAGCGGGTTATGAAGTGTTTGTACCCTGTAGTTCACTGCATTGTTTCAACGAATACGACCACGCGGATTTTGGCGTTAGAAATACTCACGGCCGTTTGCAATTCGGGAACCGAACATGCGTACTCGCGGGTCAGTGAGGCGTTGTTGACTCTCCGGTTACGGTTGGGGGAGCCAATCAGGTGCAAAGTTTTGGTTGGAGCGATTTCAAGTGCAGCCGCAGGGGTTTTTCAAGCGACGGGGATAAAATTTTTGAGGAGTTTTGTGGCTTGTGCACCAACTTCAAAATATAGAGTGTACCTGCAGGTCGAATTATTGGAGGCTGGGTTGAATTTGGATGTTATAAGGAAGGTGTGTTCAAAGCATGAAATTTCAAGAGAAAGTCATATGAAATTTGTCTAAACTTCAAATTTTTTTTTTTCAAAATCCGTGTAATTTTTTTTAGAGTGCTGAACTTTCGGGTGCTCGAGAATCGAGATTGGTGCTTCAGGAGCTAGATGAATATGAGGCGGTTTGTATTGATGTGGATACAATTGTGAGACAAAACTCGCAGTTGCGAAATTCAGTGGCATCGTTGCAGCAGGAAATTGCCACACTAAAGGATAAAATTAAGGTACGGGGATTGCTGGGATGTTTTTGTAATATGTTTAAGGGCATTTGAATATGATAGTAAACTTTGTCGTCTAAAATCAGAAATCGGATCAACCTAACCACACAAAACCCCCAAGGAAAAAATCGTCCCCTACAACGCCTCGTAATTTATCCTGTGTGACTCCAATAAATCATATTGTGACGCCAGTTGACTCAGAAGAGGAAGCAGAGCAAATCAATCAAATTCTGGAGGACCTGCATAATATAGTTAACAACCAGGAAAATTTAAATGACAGTTCAAGCAGTGAAATTGTTCCTGTGCTAAACCCAGTTTCCATGCCGCCTCAACGAAACACACAATTAGCAAGACCTGTCCGTTCGGAGCCGAACTTGTTTGAATCGGATACAACGACAGAAGACGCGTCTGACTCTCACGTGCGATCTGTGGTTCAGGCTTTGGAAAACTCAAATGTGGTTGTGGCTACCCTCCCGAATTTCAACACATCGGGACTGGCTAGCAAATTTGCGAATTTCAAGAGCTCCAAGCTTCACGACAGTTTTGACGAATCCAGGGTAAAAAGCTTAGAGCACTTGGACTCAAACAACTTCACGCTTAAGTGGAAGTACCCGAGCCCCAACATTCCAGTGACGCAACCAAATTCCTTGGTTTTGCAGGACTATCGAATGAACAGGTTTGGAAACGTTCAGAAGCCGGGTTCGAGCAGCTCCGGAGTATTCAATAAAAAGAAACGATACAATCATAGCACCAAAACGTTCCAGATCAGCAAAGTCGAAAATAAACTCACAAATTTACACCATAACGACTTGAATGAGAGGTCAGTTGGGTCCTCAGACACATTGGAAAGGGTAACCGACTGTCCCTCGGGAATGTACTAAAACTCACAACGAAAAACAAAACTACATAATATGATTCCCTTTTTGGAAAATATTTTTTGTATCTGATAATATTTATAACATAGAAAATTAAAGAATACAGCAAATTAAAAAACAGTTCCTGGATTAATTTTGTGAGATTTTAAAAATCAAAGCCTAGCGTTGTAAGATTTTATTTTACCATGCAACTAAGTAGTCTGTTTGTCGTGACAACATTGTGAGCCTTGATCAAATAGTATTTGCTTTGAACTTGATTCACCTGCTTGTTAAAAATGGCATTTCCACGAAAGAATCATTCAAACACAATCTCGCATTCGAGTTCCAAATTAATATGGTCAAAGTACGCAAGGGGACAATGAAAGTTCAAGCATCAAATAGAAACAGAACGGGTGACTTAGCACTAGAAAAACTTAGCCTGTTTCCATGATGCATAAAGGACTTCCGCTGTTGCATGCTTCATGCGATATATTCGTTTCTCATAGCCTTGAGAGGGCTTTTCATCAGACAAAATAAGGGTTTCTGCTTTTCAACTTTACCACACAATCACAAACAGTAGACGTAAGGATTTGATGGGAAAAGGCTTTCTGCAAGTAGGTGCCTTGTATTTGTAATGAAAATTACTGGAAATGAATAGGTAGGGTCTGAATGAATTCATGTTTCTTTTTGGATTTTGCAAGCAGCGCAAATCTATTGGGAACTGCAATCAAAATAATCAAGATCGGGAGTTTCCTTATGTTCTCGTCTAATACTAAACCATTGATACACAGAACAAGTTTATTTCATTGTTTTAACAACGGATTTCTACATTGCAACTTTTCTCCGAATATGATAAACTACAAACTATACTCATTGAGGCTTGAATAAATAAAAGTTCACCTCAAACCAAATTCTTGTTTGGTTTAGCATTCTCATTTAGAACAACTTTCGCTGGGGCCTTCGTGATAGTTGTCGACAAACTTTCACTCTCTCAAGTGTAGAGCACGTTTTCTGGATTTAAGTTCAACAAACAAAGCACGTCTGTTGACTCAGTAAAAAAAGTAAAAAAAAGTTAAAATAACTTTCTACTCATTACCTTTGTCTAGATCTGTATTGGTTCGACTTAGTGCTGACACGTCTTGTTCTTTCAAATGTAACTTTCTTACTTCCAGGTTTCTACTTAACGCTTACAAAGTGTAATTACACAAAACTTTCTAATTCAGGATTCTCTATGAATGGAGTTTTTCAAATAAATACACAGACACGCCTTCTAAAAAAGAACGCTGAGAAGTTTATTACTTTCCGCAAAAAGGGAATTTGTTATTATTGACATTATTTTTACCCCTTTCTAATTTTAAGAAAAACATTCAAACAATGACTGAAACATCCTTAACTTTGGCTACCTTATCGTTTTCAATACTCGGCTCACACTGGCATATGCTTGGCTTGCATGTAAGCTGAGAATCAATTAAAGTATTAAAATCCAACAGGTATCTGCTCAAGACGTAAACATGGTAGCCTTGAAAGCCTATTTCAATGAGGAATTTTCCGGGCAAAACAACCAAGCTTGGTAAACTGTCAGCTAATATAAAAAGAATTGCAACACCTCTCCAAAACTTAATCCTTGTTTGAATATCGGACGGCTTCGACTCCTAGCCAAAAATGAATAATTATTTCAGATAAAGTTGTTAATATTTTAAGGTTTAAAGCTTTGTTGAAGCATTGAAATTGTGTTTTACCGGCTTGCAGTCCATCAGAAATACAATTGCAGCCCAAAGTTTTAAACTGCACACAACCTGGGAAATGAATATGGCCACGAGCAAACTTTGCTTGAGAACTGAAAAGAAATTCAAAATCGAAAGTAGATTATTTATCGAATTAGAAGACATTGAAGCATTTTTACCTCCGTCGTCTCGAAATTCGGGCGAACTCCCAGTGAGCACTGTGGCCAGGGTAGCTGTAATCGTGACCTGAACCTGATAAGGTATGCTTATTATTGTAAAGACAAGGGAAGCAGCTCCAATTGTAGCAGCAAAAACAAATTTCAGAACTATTTCAAAACAAAGTCAATAACATTATAACCCACTATATGTGGAGTGCAACTATTTGGTGCTTAAAATCCTTCAAATAAAACAGTGACATGCTGAAACATCTCCCTGTCTTCCATATTTTCACTGTGACTGGCGTATTGGATTGGAATGCATTTGTGTAGTTTACAGTTGGTTACCATGTAAATATATAACATATGGAGATGTTTCAATATATCTCTGTACATTTTTATTCCTGTATATTTCTTTCTATCTACCATTTTGGTCAGCTAGTCCGAGCGGTCCATTTAGCCACGAGGTCGTTATTGATGTGAACATGAGCACGCAGAGATAACCAATTCGAAGCGTTGTGATAACCTAAGAAATCCGTATTGATTTGTAGAGCACATTGAAGCATTTGAAAAGCTTATAATTAATCTACAGTATATTAATTTCGGAATGGCGTTAATCTAAATCACTTACGGCATCCACGTAGGCGCATATTCGAACAGCCTTGTAAAAAGGAAGCTTATCCATGCTTCTAAATCGTTATTTTCTCGGTTTACATGTAGTTTATGAATGGCGAGTAAATACTACACAAATCTTTCTTAAACACTTTCGCAACCACAAAAGACGATGATGCAACCCTACAGCCGGCAAAGCTTACAAAAAGGGTCATAAAAAGCGGCAGCTGGGTCTGTAGCCTTCAACATGTTGAATAGAATAAAACAATAATTGTTAATAGGCCATTGAAATGTTCCTGGAAGTTGAGTTTGTCACAAATGGGTTCTAAAGTGCCAACAAAACTTTGTAATTTAGAGTTAATGATGCTTATGCTTCGTGTATGTTTTTGTTTTAAGGGACCTCGATTATGACCAAGTGCTAATTACGGCATTTATTATTCATTTATGATGCATTATGTATTTATACCTTGAAGATATGTCAAGCACTATTTTGTTGTGTTGTATGGTTTTGTTAAAATATTAGTAAGAAGCTATACTTATTCATGCTTATGTAAAGTGGCAAAGGGGAAATTAATTTGTTTATACTCGGGGTTTCTTGGCCTTTGTTCCATGCCATTCTCATGGAAGTCAAGTCTCCAGTGCCAGAGTTCCCAGATCCTGCACTTAAAGTCAACCAATCAATTTCAAGTTTTGTTAAGATGCATAAGTAAATCAATAGTTCTGTTCGGCATACTTCCTTCCGTACTTCACTTTTATGCAGTTACCAAGTACATTTTAAACCTTATTCAATAGGAAGCCAAGCCAGGTATAATAATGCGGGCAAGATGATTTTTATTTCAATGGTTTGAACGATATCAGAAGACATGGTTTTGACGAAAGATAGTTTATTGGTAACGTTTCGATTCCCACTGTGAATCTTCTTCAGACCAAACGATGCTCAAGAAAATATTTTGAAAAGGTGTAAGATGATTTTTAAAAATTGATTAATTTGATACAACGAATAGAAACATTTATAGCAAAAAAAACTAGTACTTTGTATGTATATTGAAATCTCTGTTGCCTTTCAGCTCGATAAGTCAACTTTTAAGGCAGAGGTGAGGGATCACCTTGGTTTTTGCTGAGACATGGCGAGTGACATAACATTGGAAACCTCTCAACTTGGGCTTTTCAATGTATTCATTTTCCCGGCTTCTTTTTACTTTTTTCATATCTTTTTCTTTTTGGCTTTAATCTTTGCATTGCAGCACATTTTCTGACGGTGACGGTAAACGGGTACCTCGATTCAATGACAGAAAATGTATTTTGACATCAAAAATGGTTAAGATAGAGCTAAGTTCAGCAACAGCACCGGCTAAAGACTAATATCTTGGGATTCATGGCACAGTAAGTACCCAGTCAAATTACCGTTTGCATATTGTTTTCGATATGTACAATAGAATGCGTGAATATGGCACGTTATATACAATATGCGTGAATTATATACTCCTGTTCAAATTGTATACGACTATTACCTTAATTGCTGGAGTTCCTTACTTTCCCCGTACAAAGTATTTTTTTAATAACTGTCTCGGTAACACAAATACTAGTGTGTCAAGTGAACCTCTTACGTATAAAAGAAATTTTTACATACCTAACCTAATCCCTCGATGGAACTAATATTTTTAGTATGCGTTAATTAGAGCTGAGTTTGAGCTGATAATTGATCTGCACTCATTATTGTAATACTCGTCCTACAAAACTTGTGAAAATGAATTTATTAACAGGAGGTGTAAGATGGCGTTTTCATGAAAACTTAATTCACATTCGATTAAACTTGAATGGACATCAATATTGGTCCTTTGATGTTCCGTTCTGTTCCAAAATATTCCTGAAACGCTTTCGCGTGTACAGGAATTTCTTTTACTCTCTTTCGAATTTGTATCAGTCATGGCGTTTAATCACTGCTCAAAAGTGTTTACTGTTTTTAGCAAATTGTGCGCATTCAACCCGATTCCATTTCCAATTAGATGGGACCCTCAATCGCAGACTTTTCAGCGTCTCAACATCTTCAGCCAGAAATACGTACCTTGGCATGTGTCCATATTCGGAATTTGCTTTCTCATTGGCTTCACTTCGTGCCTCTACGTTATCTTAAACGTCAAGCAGGTTGATATTGCCCTGGTCGTTCTTAGCTCTATTCTGGCTGGATTTTCGTTTCTAATTTGGGCACCAGCAAAGTTATTTGTTCAATATTACAACGATATTGTGCGAGGATTTGAGTGTTTTGCCCAAGTAAATAAACTACTCGATGTTCTTTGGCCTTCTGAATTAGAACGTTTTCGCAACGAAAAGTCATGGCGTCAGATATCAGCTGCACTACAACTTCTTGTTGTCGTCTTTTTTGGCATTCCAGTTTTGCTATTACCAGCAGTGATATATGTACAAATGGATCCATTCGTGTTTACCTTACCCCAAATTATATGTGACGGACGAATTTCAATGGGCTCCGAAATTAACCAGCGTCTTATTTTAGCACTTCGAATACTCTTTTCGTATGTTTGCTGCGTTGAAGGATGCCGATTTTTTGCAGCCTTTTATCCCGTGTACATATTCGCGTTAGAGGTTAAGCTTCACAGTCTCTACATACTTTCGAAGATATCCCTAGCTTCAGATGTTATCTATGGAGTTAACGTATTCAGATGGTACTCTATGTTCCAAGTGGCGAATCAAACTTCTTACAAAGCATGGTGTGAAATTTGTGGAATATCTGTCGGTGGAGGATTTGCAATCTGGATTGCAGTTAATGTTGTCACCCTCAAATTCTTTCACATTTTACCACTAGTTGTGTATTGGCTTATGCCAACTGTGTCTTTGGTTGTATTTGTTGTGTCCGTGATGGTCTTTTCAAAACTCGTCCAAATTAGAACGGACAGTGCGCAGCTGTTACGTAAGGTTAAGAACAATATTTGGGAAGGGCCCAAAATGAATCGAAAGCTTATTTTTCGCAAATACAAATCGGTGAAAGAAGTTGGCCTGAGTGTTGGATCCTTTTACCATGTGACAAAGGAAACTGAAATTGCATTTTACTACGATGTATTTTTAAGAACAGTCGATGCTAGCATGTTGCCGATATTTCAATGATTTTTTTGGTCGTCATATGATCAATATTACACTATACTGATGACAATACCGTGGTTCTACCACAACTCTTTTAAGAAAGCTGTCACTGAGCAATTTTGTTTTCATTGGTTTTAATCGCTGTGGAATACTGCTTGAGTTTATTGGCATTACTGGCGCTAATAAAGGATTAGCTATTCTGATAAATTGATTTTACAAGTTGTTTTATAATTGAGAATAAGTTTTACAAGTTGTTTTTATAAGTCGGTAGAATTTGAGTCCGTGATTACGGATTATTGATTGAACTTAAAGAAAATAAATCAAAGAAGCTTTCATCTTGTTAAAGTATAATCGTTATTGTTACTGTATGTATTGGGAATAAACTGATATGGATTTCTGCCGCGTTGGTTAGTTGATTCCAGACTTTCCGACCAAAGTGGCATTCATCCGCACAGGGCTAAATACCTAGGTCCACTTTCTAATATGAGCTACTCGTATTAGAAAGACCCGATTGGCTCTAATCTTGATGTACAGGTTTGTCTGGACCTAGCGGTGAGCTGTATAGTTTTTTGGCCCAATCGGTAAGGTCATTCAGGTTTCCACAGGTGCCCGAATTAGTTTTTTTGCTTAAAATGGGAATACTTGCTCCTAGGGTGACTCAATTTTACAGAGATATTCTCTGGGACTCTGAGAAGCATTTTAAAAGGGGTTTTCAGTGTTTTCAGGTACCTGCGCAGGTGCCCGAATAAGTTTTTGCAAAAACTTGGGAACCCTTCAACAGATCGGAGCCAGAATTTGCACAGAGGTTTTTGGAGACTCTAGAAAATGGTTAGAAAGGGTTTCACGTATTTTCAGGTACCTGCACGTGCCCAAATTCATTTTTTGCGATAACTTGGGATCCCTTCAACAGATTGGGGCCAGGTTTTGAACAAAGTT
The DNA here is from genome assembly GCA_019593645.1 of Akabosia matsudoensis. Taxonomy (NCBI): domain Eukaryota; kingdom Metazoa; phylum Arthropoda; class Collembola; order Entomobryomorpha; family Paronellidae; genus Akabosia; species Akabosia matsudoensis. The sequence continues at coordinate 3,605 of VICI01001068.1, read as the reverse complement.
TTCTGGAGACTCTAGAGAACGTTTAAAAAGGGTTTTATATGTATTCAGGTACCTGCAGGTAACTAATTTAGGTTTTAGTCATAATTTGGACATGCTTGGTCCAAGGCACGTCAAATGTTTTCGTGAAGGTTCCAGAAGGTTCCACTTTTTTGGTTTGATGAAGTTTCTAAGTCCACAATGCTTCATTATCACGTTACCACGGTTTATTCAATGCCCACCACCAGGCATCATGCATGTCGCAGGGAGCAGTTACCTGATGGCGTGTTGGAACTTCTTTGAACATGCAGAACCGTCCATCCTCAACAAACTGTACACATTACAGACTGTAAACTTTTAGACCCATAATGTTTGTCACAATATACGAGATTTACCTTATCTTTCCAAGAACGGTCTGAAAGACATGATATACAACTTGATTCCTTGAAGGCACGTTTGCATTTGAGGAACGTGAATCACTCATGCTGCGAAGACACTTATCACACGCTCGCTCTTATCGGGACTTTTCCGTTGGGGCCAATACAAACATAAAACATGTTAATTCGAGTTTGATTATAGGAGAACAGTAAACCCTAGCGAATCTTTAGGATATAGTTGTATTAAGATTTACCCAAATTTAAGTAGTACCAACAATTATATAATCATAGCATATTTCTAGGACTCAGCATTCTTTTACCATTTTTACTCGTGTCAAGATGATAGAAATGCCTTGTAGTAGTGCGAAATTTTGTGATCCAGATGTGGTACACTGTTTAACACATTTTTGAAGTCTTGCCTTTTCTACGTCACTTGAGTCTAATACATATCTCATTGACATTGAGAAATACAAACCCAGTTTTTCCAATAAAATATACATAGTTGAAACCTTATTGTGAAAGTTACACAAACATGACTTACACTTACACATGAACCCATATTATATAGAATAGACTATACTCTGTAATGGCAGCTTATATTTAAGTTAAAGGGCTATACGTAAATTACCCCAAATAACTTGCTTTTTGGAAATAAGCTATAAAGTATATTTGTTTAACGTAGGATACCTTTGATGATTTATTATATGCAAAACCCTTACCAAGTATACTGATGAGACACGTTTTCAAAGTAACTCACCTCTTCAAATTCTTTCAATTACCTTAACAACGACAAATTCACTGTTTGCTCGATTATGAAATGCTGGCACAGTAAGGGAGTGCTAGCATTAACAAAATTAGCCTCGCCCAATAGTATCTTAAGCGGTTTGAATGATTTTAACTTTCTTTGATTAAACTTGTTCCGTCCATGAGTGACTCCGACGTTTCCGAACCTCACCAATATTCTCTTTGATTGCACATTGATTGCGGCTAATGTTCCATAAATCATACTTCCGCAGACGAACATTGTTAGTACCGTGTAGCCAAATATTAAACGTCGTTCTGGGGACAAATACTTTGCTAAATTGATACACGAATACATGCTCAAGGTGCCCTCACAAATTATGAAAACAAGAACGCACACTGTACTTCGTTTGTACACGGCGTTGTACATGTTTACAAGTATTTGTGCTTCTTGGAAGGCGTAAGAAGCTGCCTTATACTTGGCTGAAATGGGAGATATCTTAATTTGACGTAGATTAGAGTTCAACAAAAGCGGTTTCAAAATAATTCCGATCGACATTTGAGAGAGAAAGCTGTGAAGCATGAAGAGTCTTGGAGGAAGCGTCATTATTCCAAGCATTATCATGACAACTGGGGATGGTAATGGAAGGAAGTGGTTCCAAAGAAAAGATGAACGTGTTAGCAGTTTGGAGGGATTAGTTGGCGAGTTGCATTTTTCAATAAGGAAAAATCCGGGCTGAATTGGAAGGCAGGGTTTTCGTGAAAATGAAACTTGGCCCAAAATTGGCATCAAGGGAGCACCAATTGCTAGAAATTTGACCAGGGGAAGGCACAAGCGTTCTCGTAGGGTAGATTTAACGAAAGTATTCCCTGCAATTGTAAAAAAATGGTTGGTTAATTTATTTACACTATTAATTTAGCATTTCAAACCTGATTTGGAAGCGGAATTTGGAGGTAGCAATCGATTAAGAAGATCCACAGTGCCATTAAGATTTTCTAATTGGTCGCGAAATGTGTAACATCCACAGCTCGAGAATATTATATAAAACCAGCACTGAAGTAATTGCGGCAAAGTTAAACCTTCCCGAATAATTAGGGTCTGGAGAGTGCTTGCTAAAGTGAAAACCGTTGAAAAAATGAATTTGAGGTAATTGCTTCTCAGTTTCTTTTGCGATTTGGGAACGAATTTTTCGTTAATTTTGTTGTACCTAAACGGCATAGAATCAAACAAATCAAACACTTTAAGGCTTTTTGTAAGCACCCGCTTTATTTCATTGTTAGAGTTGCCACTTTTATTCATTTTAACTGGATTCGGAGAACCTAGCAGACTGCTAACAATTCGTGCTGAACCTTTGTTCCGGGGGTTCCTTCTTCCTCACTCTAATTGCAAGACTGCTAAAGGAAATCTGTGGATTGGGCGAGCTTTTGTAAATAATTCAGAATTAAATAAATGAATAAAATAAAGTATTCCTATTCTCTTTTCCACAAGCATATTCAATGCAAGTATCAGCTCGTGGAATAATGTTTAGATAATCGATTTGACAGCATTAGCGAGGGAAGCGAATTCCTAATAAAAACTCTTCAAACATTTAAAACATTTCAAATGTTGGATTCGGATTTTCAATCTAGTTTTGAGTGATTATGGCAGTTACTCAAAATACCTTTTGAGAGTGGAGAATTATTTATGGCTATTCTGGATGCATATTTCAGTCGTTTAAGCGGCTTTCGAAACACAATCTACCTGATAAGCGGAAAGAAATGGCATGTGAATATTTCGTGAATTCGAATTGTATATGTTACGAATTCATTTCAGGCCACATTTTCCAACGACCAATCGTCGGAAAATAAACTTTATCTCCATCACGAAGCTGAAATATATTTCATATTTAGCAAGTAAGTGCTCAAGGATTATGGGACGGGGTCAGGCTTCTTGTTTGACTTTTTCATTTTCCTTTTATTTATTTATTGATTTATTTACTTTAATTTTTTTCCGACAGCTTGGTCATCGTAGCAGCTTTTATTTGCAAAAAAAACTCCGAAAATTACAATAATAGTCATTATTGCTTCCTCTAGCTTGAAAATTCATGTGTAAATGATGAGCTTCATATAATGAACGCAAGAAAACACACGGCAGGTACCTATGTTCATATTTCCCTGCGCTGATTATGACTTTAACTTCTTTCTTAAACCTCTCTAAATATTGCATTAAATGGCTTCTTAACTTCGCAAACTGAGTAGCTAACTTATTTAGATCACGGATGAGAAGAAGTGAAGTTGCCGTAGATTTGTTTTAATGGGAGATAAAGTTGAGGAACATAAGTTTTTGATAGCGAGCATGTAAAGTTGGAAAGATGTTCTACTTGACCGAATGTAAGAAATTTATTAAGTAGCGTAAGCTGCTTTATGAAATTGTTCCTGTCCGTCCTTTCTTCTGTCTGTCGCCCCTTCGGCGGTGTTGCAGTGCAAGTACGTAGAAGTTCTTTTTTTGGCTCTAACTTCGGACTACATAGT
>VICI01001067.1:0-26308 GCA_019593645.1 Akabosia matsudoensis | reverse complement strand
CTATCACTCCGTCCTACATCGTATAAAGAAATGTTTGCAATCATACTACAACAATAATGAATGGGTATTGGTTTTGCTTTTTCTTCTTCAATGATTTTTAACGCTAATCTTGAACATGGATCTTTCCTTTTTGTTGTTTTCGTGCTTGTTTTTTGTAATTTTGAAATGGAAGTGTGCAAGTCTTTTTTACTTGTCTGCTGATTGTTTTAAACTGGGAGGCTTTGATAGTTTGGGCATGTTCTTATTAACACAGCAAATAGGTAAAAGTATTTTATCATTATCTTGATAGATCCCACTTTCCCAAAAAAAGCACAAAATATATATTTGCATTGTCATTTGTTTTCCTTTTAATTACTTCATGGCTGATGAGCTTTGTATTGACAAGTACAGCCTTCAGAGATATCTTTGAAAAATGAAAAGTCTGAATAAAATTTTGGTAAAAGTTTGCTGGGGCACGAAAGTAGTCAATAGGAAGCCGTTGTTGACGGAACTTCCGTAAAGTTAGAATGTTCGCATGTGTGTAAAAACACGAATAAAAAACTTTATTGGTGTTTTTATGTGGTTTAAGCAAAAATTATGATGACGGGTATTGGTAAAAAATTTTTGGAAAGTAGACAGGAAGACTAGATCATGGTATTTGGGTAAAGTAACAAAATTGGTATACACTTTTTTATGTGTTGTTTTATGCTGTCCTTCTGTCTCAAGTTCATTTCTCATGTTTGTCTGGTGTGTAATGGGACGTGCTCCTTTTCGTAATTATGCGTTGTAATCTGTGAAACAAGCCACAGTCATTAGTCATCGTCATGAGCCATATTCCTATACTGCTTGTCACTGTCAACTCCTTTTTCCCCGAGTGTACATATTTTTACTCTTGAGAGAGAGAGAGAGAGAGATGAAAATGACTTCAAGATTTTTTGTTCAGGAAAAGGTGCAATGCAAAAGCAAGGTAGCTGTGTACTTTTTTTTAAACAAAAATATTTTATATTCTGGCGATGAAAATGCAGATAATAACAATCTATCTGAAAATGGTGACTGAACTGTTTACCCAAGTGAATGTTTATTGAGTACGTTTAACAGTAATTGATGACAATCAGAGAAATATAGACTGATTGATGGTGAGCTGGTGAGCGTCTAAAACGGGCTTTCCATTATTTGCTTTTCAGAGCATGTTTAGTTCTCTTCTAAGAAAGAACCACTTACGTTAGTAGCTGGCTATAGTCACGACTCCCTCATGTTAGCCCGACTATTATTGAGCTGCATTGAAAAGCAAATAAAAAGCAAACTCCTGATATAACCAATCCTTGACTATTAACCTTCGCCAATCGATCAATCGATGAATACCTATGACACCTCAATGGTTTCGCGAAAAAAAAATCATCTTGTTCAAAATCTTAGCCTAACGTTTTTATAATTGGCCAGTTTCAACTCAATCCAACTCAAGTGGATTCACCTCAATAACACTCGTGACAACAGCTTGCGGTGTGTGAAGCCGCTGCCTCCGTAGAATACATACAGCATCCTCTATGATATCAGTTTACAACTTGGCACAAATTTCACTAGCTCAAGCATTTTAGAAGAGACTCTCATTGTCTTTTGTCTTTGTTACAACAAGCACTTTTAGCGTTGAGTAACCAAAATTAAAAATCCGTGCCATTCAGATGTGAATTGCTTAATGAATCACAGAATAATGCACAAGTGTTATGAATATTTCTGCCAATTATGTAAAAGAATTACAGATTGGAATTTTTCTCAGGAAATTTGACTTCACGCACATTTACGATAAGCTAGAAAGGCCGATGTTATACACAACAACAACTAGGGCACACTGAGAAACAGCCGGTAAAGTGTTGTGTATACTGATTATACGGCTGACTCTGACTCTTGTCTCGTCTGTTCCCATTTTTTTGTGTTTGTTTGGTTTTTGGTTCATGCGTAAAGAATTAACAACAAACTTGTGCCATGAACAGTTTTGGAGTATTGGATGGACTGCTTTTGGATTTTACACGCTGTTTCAAATCGGTTTTTGTGTTTGATTGAAGCTTGCAACGTTCTACAGTTTGTAAATGTGAAGTACATTTGGTTCAAGTGAATTCCTTGCAAGTGTAGTTTTCGTGATTAACCGGAATTCAAAATGGATATTGACGAGGACGGGGTGACAGATCCGAGTGCGGAATTCGGAGACCTATTCGAAGGACAAACAGTATCTTTTGAAAATGTACTCACTGACGATGATTTGGGAGCCATCAGTCATGATCTTGGAATCAGTCCCGGTGGTCATAATCACAGAACGTCACATCATCCTTCTGACAATGATATTCTAGCAGCCAACCTAAATTTTATGCCTGACGATTATCTCAACGCCCAGCAGATTATGGACCACGATAACCAAGAGTATATAAGTATTCCTGATGTTTCTGGTTTGGACCAGCATCACAATAGCCAGCAGTACCACCAAATTGAAACTCAGAATGGGATCGTCGTCTCCAACAATCAGCAAATTTATATGGATGCCAATCAGCAGCTGAATATGGAGGGAAGTCAGGCCATGACGTATCAGTATCCATACACTACTACACAAGTTCAACCGGAAATTCTCCCTCAGACTGTTGAGCCTGAACCTCCAGAACAAAATCAGCCGAAAATCAAGAAGAAAGTTAAAGTGGTGAAAGATGTTGAGTACTTCACAAAAGAGAATATGGAGCGATACATGGTCCGAAGGGGATTCAAGTCGGTATGTCAATTTTGGAAGAAATATAAATATATGAGATATCACTTTCACTTACTTTTTTGACTGGATATAATATGGATGCTTTTATTACAGAAACGCGGTGAACTGGATACAACAAAGTCAATTAGCAAAGGCGTCTTTGCGCTTGCCGCAGAATCAGAGATGTCACGTCAGCACTACAGGATCGTTTCCTATGGCACACAGTATGAACCCGAATCCATAACTCAAGAGATAGAAAGGTAGGCATTTTCTAACGTAGTCAAACGATTTTTTATCGTAAATTCCATTAAAGAAATTTTATCTTTATTCACTTTAGATTTTGGAAATTTTACGTATCAACCAAGGCAAGGAATATCCACCTAAGTGCGGAGCTGTTGCCAATGCTTGTACCTATGTTGCTTACATTTTTCCTTGACATGTTAATGATAAATATGATCCCTGTTGCTCGTCGGATTTGTGTGGAATTTAGTAAGAAATTCATACACGAAGACAAAAGCCAAGAGAATTATGATATTCTCGTGGCGGCTCTGAAAGTGACCTCAGTGGAAATGTTGAAAAGTGACAGTGTACTTAGAGCTTTGCTAAATAAAAAGTATGAATTTGAACTGAGTGAGCTGGTAGTAACTCATCTAAGACAATTTTTGTCAAAGACTCGTAGTCCTATCTTGACACACTTGTTCACGAATACGTTTAAAATAAGTTGTAAGGAATCTAAAGAAATGATGCAGAGTTTTGACTGGGACGATTTACAGTCGTGTTCAGATAGTAGCTCGGAGAGTGAGGAGGACGAGGAGACTGACGATCCGGAGATATCCGCTCGTAGAGAATACATTACTAAAGTTATTGACGATTTGCGGAATAGTGCTACTACCAATCTTCCGGATGTTTCAGTTTACACAACAGGAGAAAAGTATGTCTTTTGCAGCAAAATAAAAATGATGTATGAATATCAATATTATTATTTTGTAATTATGCTGTATTATTCAGTCCTGTATGTGGGAGTATTTCCAAGAAAGGTACTCTTATTGCCTATGGTCTTGCGGAAGCTGGAATTCGCTTGTGCACTGTAGAAAACGCCAGAGATGTCGTAAAAATTAACGCTAATAGCCCACGGCCAGTCGACCCTGAGAAATTTTATGGAATCAAGTCACTAGGAGGTCACGCTGGAACTGTTTACGGTGTACACTTCCATCCTCAAACAAAATTACTCTTCTCAGTTGGTCAGGATAGTCTTATGCGGGCATGGGATTTAAATTTTGAAGACCCAAGATGCAGAGTAGTGTACAGGTAATTTTATCCCTTGGGTCCGATAGTTCTGACAAGTACCTATTGATTTGGATTATGGCTGACATTGCATTCCGGTCTTCACTTTTTTCCTTACAGAGGTCATTCTGGGCCAATATGGAACCTGGATATTCCAGAGTCTGGTTCGTTGGTAGCAACAGCAGGGCTTGACAGTACAGCAAGAATATTCGTTCCAGAAAGAACTGAATTTGTAAGAGTAATGGTGGGCCACTACGCTAGTGCTAATGTAAGTGAAATTTTAAAGTGCTCATATGACTTTGACTTAACAATCTATAAATGTGTACTAGCAAATCTAATATTGATTTTTTTGGAAAACAGACAGTGAAGTTTCATCCAAACGAAGCGTACATAGCTACAGGATCAGTGGATAAGACTGCTAGGCTATGGTCTGTTAACGATGGAGAAATGGTCCGAATGTTCACTGGATCTCGTGGTAGCGTTAATTGTCTTGCGTTTCATGAGAGTGGAAAGTATCTTGCTGGAGCAGGAGAAGACGCGTCGATTTGCATTTGGGATCTGGCCCAGGGTGAACTAATAGCTTGCTTGGAGTCACTTCCGTATTGCAAAGACTTAGATTTCAATGGTTCTATGTTATCAGCCTGTTATCGGAATGGAATGCTGCAGATATTTAATTTACGCAAGATCATCGGTGACTATTCCTGTAATCAATTTTCTAAAGGACATCCCCCAGCAATAGCGGAACCATACACAACTCAATGTTTTGCCAAATGTTTGTTTAAAGTTCAGTACATGAATTCGGGAAAACTGGTCTGTCTAGGGTCGGATCAAAGTATCGACACAGAGGAAGCTAAGTTCATCGAAAAAGTAAAATCTTATGTTGAAAGAGAAATAGCTAGCACTAAGGTCAAACCACAGACACCAACAGTAACACGGAATGAAACCCTCTTACAACAAGCTCTTCAAGCTACTACTCCTACACAATCTCCAGTAAAAACTAAGTCTGAAACTCCTATCGGTAGCGGTGGTAAACGACGGAATGCCTCGACTCCATCATCTGGAAGTACTGGGGCTGGTAAGATACTTGCTGCACGTTTGTCACAAGCTACTCCTACACTGTCGACTGCAGTACCTGTTGTAGAGCCAGAAGCCTTAAAAACCGAAGTCATAGACGAAAGTGTTGTACCTACAAATGAGACAGCATCATCACTACCCAATGAACCTACATCGACTAATTCAGCTTCATCCACTTCTCAGCAGCAAATGATCACAAGCGCAGAACTAGACGCTGCTATTGCAAGTGTCATTGACCAAAGTGGTGGTGATAATGCAGATTGTGGAGGAACGATAACAATGTACGCATCCACCTAACGCTAACCAGACCTGAGGAAATTTACGTTACCACGCAACTTATCCCCTGAAATACATGATCAGAATAAAATAATGACTACCGAAGCCAAATCGAAATAGAGTTGACGTTTCATATAAAGATACATTTTTGCAATTTCACTCGATGCCCTTCATATTTTTGTAGTTAAACTGGCGTAGAAAGTAATTAGATCAATTGCGTAAGTATTTTGTAAGATTCATAAAAGGTAATCGGTCGGAAGGGAAATGTCAGGAAGAACATCCTCTGCTAATTCACACCACTCGTCCAGTAGAATCAATACGCTCAATGCATATCTGTATAAGAACGGTTACCGTATGGGCAAAGTGATCGGGGAAGGATCCTACTCGAAGGTAAAACTATGTCCACGGAGGTCGGACAATGGCGAAGGAGATCAGTCAGCTATGGTGGCATGCAAAGTGATAAGCAAGCGGAAGGCATCATTGGACTTCGTCAACAAGTTCCTGCCCCGAGAGCTTCAAATCGTATCACGAATCAAGCACGTAAATATCGTTCGAGTTTACGATGTCGTTGAATTCGATAGCCACGTCTACATTTTTATGGACTACTGCAACAACGGTGACCTGTTGGAGTACGTTAAGGATAGGGGGTACATCAAAGAACCCCTTGGCCAACACTATTTTCGTCAAATTCTGTCTGCTGTGAAATACCTGCATGCAATGGACGTAGCTCATCGTGATCTAAAATGCGAAAATGTTCTGTTGGCGACTGACGATCACGTAAAGCTATCGGACTTCGGCTTCTCAAGATTTTGCCGTGACACAAAAGGAAAGCGAATTTTGTCCAGTACTTATTGTGGTGAGTAACACAAGCTCGAAATTTTATTTTACTCGTATCATATTCGTAAATAAGTTGTCTTTAATGAAATAATATTTCAGGCTCTTGCGCATATGCAGCCCCAGAAATATTGAAGGGCACAGCGTATAACCCGAAACTTTATGACATGTGGTCCCTAGGATGTATTCTCTTTATTATGTTAACTGGGCATATGCCATTTGACGAGTCTAATGTTCCAAAAATGCTTCAGAATCAAATCGAAAGAATATTGAACTATCCCCATCAGTTGGATGGCATGATATCCAAATCTGCCAAAAAATTCATTAGGTATGCCCAAGTTTCATTAATTGATTGCTCAAACGTCGGCTCTGTTGTTTCGAATGGGAAATTAAAATTTTCTTTTATTGTGTGCAGGCACTTGCTGGAGCCTGATGTAACGAGACGAGCCACTATTGAGCAAGCTAGTAATAATCCTTGGCTAAGCCCACGTCCTCTCACAGCGAAATCGAAGGTCGCATTGCAAAAGGAGAACTGAAACCTTTAAACCTCAAGCTTGCAGTTTGTAATCAGTATGTACTTATCTCTATTGTCTCGCTGCGAACACGTATATGACGTGACTTATGTAAGATTTCTTCTAATCAAAGCCTGGAGGAGTCGTCGAATAAGCTTCACTTGAGACTAACGAAGTTATACAGAGAAATAAAAACGGCATATAATGTCAAAGGTATACTCATGAACAACATCTTACCTGATCTTGTGTCACCTTATGCCAGTTTTATAAAACAAATTTCCAAGTAAAGAATACATCTTAAAGAGACAAAAATCTCAGATACAAGCAGCTTTGTGTATTTAATTAAAATTACTGTTTATTCAGGAATGACTTGTGCAAGGTCATTCTTTATAAAGTTTGCTCTTAGTTCATAGCAGTTACATAGTTAAAATCTCGTGTTTTGTACGTAAATCGAGTAGAGTTTGTCTACTCATCATTAAGATATGCATCAGTATCTTCGGCCGCTGATAAGAATATCTTTTGTGTTAGGATAGTCAATTTTTCTGAAAAGATGATAAGAAGCTATTGGTACATGCGGTCGTTATCTTCAATGTATATACTGCCTTGTAATAATTAATTTACTTGAAATTTTTTCGATAAGGGGGTGCAAATTATCCTTCTTTTGTACGAAAAAATAGTGTACAGGCCAACCAGTGAGTAAAATGATAGTAGCAATGATCTGCTTAACGGGGTCCACATACAATGGCAGAACAATTAGGAACAAGCAGATAAGACTGAATGAGATTGGAAAGAACAGGGAAACCTTTTAAATAAATAAAAAAGATTTATCCAGTGAAATTATTGTCATCATTTGATTCAATTTCTTTCAATGTATGGAATTACATACCCTCAATGGTCTATGCAAGTCCGGCTTCTTCCAGCGTAGGTACAGCAAGCCTAATGTCACCGCCAAACTGACCAAGCTGTATACAAACGAGTACAACTCGATGAGCTGGCTAACTCTTGGAATCGCCAGATAAACTAATGTTACTACGCAAAGAAACACCAGAGCGGGAGTGGGAGTATAGCTGGTGGTGCTGAGTAGGTTCAGCATGGAGGGAGTATGCGCGTTCCGCGAACCGGCAAAGATAACGCGAGCGTTGGTCATAATATGAACACTAAGACAACCCAATGCAGACATTGCTACACAGAGTGGCATAAGTGTGGTGCCCATCCAGGTTGCTATTTTACCTCCGAATGTCTGGGTTGTAAAATAAAAAGTTATAAAAACGATGAGAAACATTCGCATGAAGAATGTATTGCATTCGTCTTACATTTGCAACTGCATCATTAGCTAAAATCTCGGCTGGGGTGAGCATAGTGAAGTAAGCTACATTGACCATAACGTAAATGAATGTCACAAGTGGAATTGAGATGAATATTCCGAGTGGCAAATTTCTAAAACACCAAAAGCATTGTCAATTATAGGGAAAGACAGATATTAAACATTATCAAGATGCAATATGTATGCTACCTGTTTGGGTTTTTAAGTTCTTCTGTGACGAAGTTTAAGGCATTCCATCCTTCATAAGTAAATGCTGCAGAGTAAAAGGCAAGGGCGACCGTCCCTGGATCGTATTTCGAGTTCTCCCACATATTCTCGAAATTCGCCACGCGGCCTGTAACCAATAAAAGAAGTAATTAATGAAGTTGGCATGTTTTACATGCATAACAGTGATCAATATACGTACCCATGCACAAGTTTACCACTCCCGTAAGGATAATCAAAACTAAGGCTAACGTTTTTCCGAACATAAACGCATTCTGAACCTTTGTTGCGAGCCGAACGTTGTAGCAATTCAACCAGGTAAAAAATATGATGACCGCTGCTGCGAGAAGCTTGATTGCTGCTTGTGGGGCATCATTATTAGGAAACAATGGCGATGTAACATACTGCGCAAATGATATCGCTAGGATTGCGTCCGCACCGGGTCTGGAAAGTAGAGTATATCCCATTTGACAAACTGAACAGCTTAAGACATGCTATACTGAATGGTCAGACTTACAAAAATATAAAAACCGACACCCAAAGTAAAAGAAATGCTGGCAGACACCCAAAACTTTGGTACAAATAGTAGTAGTCGCCTCCAGAGCCAGGAAATGTCGTTCCCAACTCGGCATACGCAATAGCACCGAGTATACTCATTATCCCACATCCCACCCAAACGACAAGTGACATGCCCACACTTCCAACATAGAATACGACTTCTTTCGGAGTTATAAATATGCCCGAGCCAATTATAGATCCTACCGTTATGGACACGGCTTCCAGTAGTCCTATCTCTTTTCTTAGCTTGACAATTGTATCTGAGGCGGTGGTACTATTTCCTGTTTTCTCGGTACTGCTACTGACCGAGGACCGGTGAACGGTATTGTTATTTGAGGAACCCTTACCCTCCATGATTACAGAATGTGTAAAAAAAAGTAATAGCAAAAATGTAAAGGTCACCCGGAACTTATTCCAACTTTCCTCACAGTGTAATCTTGCCCACTGACTAGACTATATGACTTGCTATCATTTAACTGAGCTAGCTAGCCTTCAGCGTGCACGTCCATTTCCAAACTCTATTGTGAACAGTTGAAATGAAAATGCAAGTTGTAAAATGTGTCTACTCCAAGACTTGCTAATCTCAGGTAAAATCATTAGCTGTTTTTGACACAAGAGGCTGATGACTTCACGTCTTAACTCTTAATGAGATTTTCGGGCTCTATTATACTAATGCCTTTTTCGTAGTGACAAAGTCGCTACGGATTTCACAATTTTTGACAGTCTCGTACCCGCTAACTCAGCCATCTAAACTTGAATGGAGAAGGCAAAAGCTTTGAATGAACTTTTCCATGTAAAATCTTTATACTATTTTCATGAACATGTTGCACATTATGATGATTTTGCTTGGGTACTATGCATAGACGACTACTTTGTTTGAGATTTGTTCTGATTTGCATTTATGAAGAATTTCGTGCCAATTTTTTATGCTGATTTTGAAATTCAATGAAGGTAATTTCTAGTAATTTAGCAGAGCTTGGTTTCATTCTATAATTGGCATTGAACGCGATAATATAGGTCGATAGCGACCAACTACGATGGCATCTCAGCAAGGTAGGTGTAAACTAAAGCCAATAATGACTACCAATTTACTAACTCTTATGATGAGGATGTGTTTATTAGAATACATGTGAGCTATACCTTGATACATATGTATTCACATATGAGATTGTGAAGTTTACAACGCGTTAATGTATGCATGCAGTAATTGTTTGTCATCAGCAAGGTGTGAATGAAATTTGTACGGAAATGTACAAGCCTATTAATAAGTTGCTGGAAAATTGTTTTAAAACAAACTTAGTCGGATGAATGGCATCGTTGAAACATTTCTTGTGAACGGAATGCTATATGCTGTAAGTCCATTTTTATAGTGAACATAAAATTATTCAAGAATGAATTAGCCCAACTTAAGATTCCATTTTCCTACTACTACTGAACATTAACCACATTCGTTGTTGGTAAAGGAAGGTACGTTTTTTTATTGCTAATTGCTAAGTTTTCTTCTATACACTAGGAGCAGATTGAGACTGAGACAAAAGACATTACAATCAATGACAGAATAAATTAGTAGTTTTTTATTCTTTTATTGGTAAATATTTTAACTTAAGTAATGCACTACGATAAATTATATATTTTGTATTCAATACATTCTTCTTTCATTGAATTCTTACATAGGTAATCTGTAAAAAGCTTGTAAAAAGCAAACCATAGACTAAAATGTTAAAATATGTTGCTATATAATTTTGCCACATTACTTACACTGTAAAATAGTTTGTGCTTTTCGGGTTAGGTTGGATACATATTCTTTTCTCTTGCAGCAGCAAAGATACAATAATAATTAAACAATTCCTACTGGATAATAGGAGTCGCGGAATCAAATTCTAGATCATCGTTCGCTTTTCCAATCGTTTTTTTTTTGTGAGCTGAAACCGAAGCTTGGTTGAACTGTAATTATAATATCTTATACTGCCCAGCCCAGCGTGTTAAGTTTAAAACAGTTTGAACCGAAATAATACAAATTTAATTGTCCATCTTGATACACTCCTGCAATTAAGCGAGAACACAGATACTGTTGCAGTAAAATCACATAAAAATAAATACAAATGCAAGCACAAGCACATTTTAAATATATACCATCTAAGGAGTCATAATTGACAAGAAAAAAACATTTAAATGTCGTACCATTGTATGCATCGTAGGATGGCAATTTTTTAAAAGACATGTTGTGCTTACTCTCACTTTCATGCAGTCGTATGTATGTGTAATTAAACAAAGAAGTTTTTTTCGAGAACATTCAAGTGGTTTTCTGGAATCTGTTTTTGATTAGTTCTGTACACTATTTGATTACACTAGTGCCAAATTTTTCATTTGACGAACCAACGTTTGTAAATCCCAGAGGATAACTTGTCCATCGATAGACGATGACGATATTTTCAAGGCATTTTCCTTTGAGCCGGTATGGATTTTCAGGGCTGTAATCGCGTTTTGATGTTGCGAGTCAAGCTCCATTTCCTGTGGAAAAATTTTGATTGAACAACGATTAACTCTTTGCCTTGAACGAGCCTGATCAGGAATTGGTAGGATTAACTTTGAGAATTTTTTTTCCATTGTACCTCCTCATTAATGACTCGAGCATGTCTATCAAGCGATTGAAACTTGCGCATTGCAGACAACCCACCGTGTTCCTTCCGTTGTTCACTTTGCTGTACTTTTCCTATGCTTTGCAGTTGTAAGCTCTCTCCAGATTTTGCCACTTGGAACATCATGGGTGTTAACTGATGACCCGCAGCGACGATAGTATTTGGTGAAATCCAAACGAGTGTTAGAAAAGGAAGAAATGCTGTGCGCAAGGTTTGCGTTTGACCTGATTCTGCGTCTATTACAGATATTGTTGAGTCGTGTCCAGCCTGCATTATAGTGTGATGAGTATATTATAGTATGTATATTATGTGATCAATCACAAAGCCACAGTATATTTATAGAAAATGAGCAGTTTACCCATGCGAGTTTCGTTCCATCGTGACTAAATGAAACATCATGGACCCATCCACCGGATCCAACTGAGTTATTTGGCAATTCGGTCATCAGTTGACCCAAAGGCATTTTGGAGCCCCAGCATGTTGACATTGGTTTATCTTCGATGTCTTTAATGTATGCAGAGTAGACTCGAACCTGTATTCATATTTCATTTAGACTGCTGTAAAACATTAACATTATAGGTGCATTGGTACTTACTTTAAAGTCTGTTGAACCGGCAGCCAAGAGGACGTTATTTGGGTGCCAGTCGATTGTCGTTACAGTCGATTTTATTGGTTTTTTAATGTGTTTCGACACCCACCAATCATTCTCTTGTTCGAAGTAACATACCTAGCGACATGAAAACAGCAAACATACAAATGAGATTCAAACATCTTAACGTTGTAAAAAGCTTGCTGAATGTTTTCACTTACTGAAATAAGCCTTGCTCCTGAGCCTACTGCAAATTTATTCTCCAGCGGTGACCATTTGACACACGTTGCAGCCCTATTAATTCGTAAAAGTACCAAAGTTGGCTTCCACTTTTGATCAGGACCATCTTGAGACCAGACATAAGCGTTTCTATCCGCGGCACAAGTCACAATCCTATTCGTTTTCGAGCCCCAGTCGATGCCAGTCACTCGGAGGTCATGTTGTTTCAGAACATCCGCAAGTGCCCACTCACTACCAGCCTTTTTGTATATATGTACCTCTGCACTATTCGGAGAAATGGCTATTTCTACAAATTACACATCAAAACAAAATTATCATTAAAAGTTCCGCCCAAATAATCATAATCACAAGCAACATAATACTTACGTGTTCTATCTTTATTCCATGCGTGACACGTTATCGGATCAACTCCGAAAAACGACAGTCTTTCCACCATCCTCCAAACTCACTTCAAATTCTTCCTATTAATCAGTTCAAAGGCCACCACCTCCACTCCTGACTTGGCCGTTTCTTTACCTCCAACCGTTAAAAATCACGACCGCCTACGCACCGGCTGATTTCAGATTTCTTTTCTTCAAAACCCCCTTAAGCTTTGCAACCGTTTTCTTCTTCAACTCTACACAAGGCTCCCACAAGCTCAGATAACCCTTTCCAATTAGATCATCACATAAATATCCTGACAGATAAACCTGTGCTTAAAAACGGAAGCTCAAGTGTATTACTCTGTTATCTATAACTTACACTTACACATAACATAACACACAGCCCATTTTTTTTCTATTTACATTTTTTATACTGCCGAACATGGACAGATTACGCATCCCCTGCATCTCGTCATCAAATTCTACCACGGTTTCCTTTTTCTGTTTGGGGTGTGTGCTTTGAGACATTGAGCGTGCATCAAAAACCACAGATCGAGAGAACATCTGATTGGCTCTTGCCGCATCCTCCCGCAACATTCATGCATGTTTTGTTTAGACTTGTCTGCCTGGCTCATCTAACTGAGTTCCATGCAAACCGGAACTGGTATTATTAGTTGGAAATAGTGTTTTTAAACTGCACAAAGTAGACATTTCGTCTAGTATTCTTTACAATGCTACAGTATGAAAGCCAACTGTATCTGGACATTGTCCAGGATGACAATCAAATGTTTATCTTTGCGAAGGGGATTCCAGTGGAGCAGGTTATACGTGAAAAATAAACTCTATGATTTGTTGGTAATTTGTCCTAACTTTGATAGGAATTGACTTTTGATTTGTATTTTTAGGTAATGGTGAGTGTTTTAAGCACTTATGCATGCAAAACGCATTTGGTGTTTATCTTGTCAACGACGCCAATAGAAGAGAAATATTATTTGGACCATGTGTCGGATACTAGAATAATGTCGGTGACAACTGAGTTCAACGCAAATGAAAGGAAAGAGTTGTATGCAAAAGGTGGAGTGTTCTTTATAACGCCAAGGATTCTGGTGGTGGATTTCTTGAAAGAAGTTGTTCCAGCGGATAAGATTTCGGGAATGATTTTATTTCGAGCGCACAACGTTATCGAAAACTCTCAAGAAGCGTTTATCCTGAGGCTGTACCGGTCGAAGAACAAGACGGGTTTTATCAAGGCGTTTTCACAAAGTCCAGCATCGTTTTTGTTGGGATACTCCAAGCTAAATCGGGTGATGCGATGTACGTTTTTGGGAAGCGTTTCACTGTGGCCACGGTTTCATGCGGCGATTAAAGAAACGCTGGCAGTTAATCAGGAGGATGGGGGTTCAGATGTTATTGAAATTCAGTTGAGACTATCTGTGGAAATGCGAGAAATACAGTCAAATCTGTTGGATTTGGTCACGTGGTCGGTGGGAGAGCTGAAGAGACTGGTGCCGGCGCTGAATGACGAAGATGTCACAGTTGAAACTGCACTTACAAAAGGATTCGAGAAAATCGTTGCAGCTTATGTGGATCCAGTTTGGAATACAATCAGTTCCAAGTCAAAAGAGATTATGAATGATTTAAAAGTGTTTAGATTACTGCTGGCCCACCTGACGAAGTCAGATTGTGTTACATTTTATTCCCAGCTTTGCAGCTATGCTGGAAAGAATGCAGTTTTGAAGTCAAGTTGGGTGTTGACCAAAGCTTGTGAAAATGTTATCAATGCTGCTAGGAAAAGAATATTCTCGGGAAAAGGGTTTAAGCCAGAAGTCCATCCTAAATGGTTAGCATTGGGAGAAATTTTGGCTGAAGTGGCTGTCAAGCAAGAGAAAGTTAAAGAGGAAACAGAAGAATCGGGGCCTAGTTTCGGAGCCAGAGTTAAAACTATGGTGTTTACGGAGGATCCAAAGACAGCTTATGTACTCCGTGATTACCTTGCTCATGGAAGTGAGACTACGTTGGCAAAGCTGATGACAAGTTGTGATAATATAAAAATAGACTTACCACCGGATCTTTTGGACAAGTTGACTGCTTTGGATCGTCAGAGAAGAGAGGCCAGACTCGCCAGAAAAGGGAAAGCAGCTGCAGCCGGCGATGAAGATGGATCTAGCGATGAAGAACCCACAGGTCCAAAAGAAATCCAATTCACTTTGACGCAGATTCAGCGAAAGTATGTGGATGTCGAGTTTTTGCAGACGCCAATACTCATCAGACCTTTTAAGACTTATGGGGACAATGAAGCGTTCGGAGTGTCGGAGACGCTGGATGAAATAAGCCCTGACGTGATTGTTATTTTCGATCCAAGTATAAACTTACACCTATGTATTTTGAGTATTTCAAGTGAAATTGATCATAAGGCCCTTTTTTACATCAGATGAACTTTTTTTATTTTGCCTTCAGATTTGGAATTGGTGCGAAACATTGAAGTGTATCGTGCCCGAGTTGCGCCTATGAAACGGATAAGAGTATATTTCCTATCTTTTCGCAACTCTGTAGAGGAACAAATTTATCTGACATCTATTCAGAGGGAGAAGATGGCGTTTGAACGTTTAATCGAAGAGAAAGGTTCAATGGTTGTACCGGAAGACAGAGAAGCCAAAGATGATTTGAATCAAGATCTGTGGAGGGACCCGAGAAAGGCAAATGAGACGGTTAGCACAAGTGGTCTGTCAAAGCGCAATATGGAAACGGAGCAAAATGGTTTGTTACTTCACATTACATCCACTTTATTTCCCGTATTGATCGATTTTAAAAGTGTATTTTTCAAATTCAGAGCAACATATAATTTTGGTGGATATGCGAGAATTCCGATCTGAGCTTCCATCCCTAATTCACAAGCGAGGAATCGATCTAGAACCGCTTACTTTGGATGTTGGCGACTACATATTGACACCAGATATTTGTGTGGAAAGGAAGTCCATCTCTGATCTGATTGGGAGTTTGAACTCAGGAAGGCTGTACAAGCAGGCTGAAGCGATGACCCGACATTATAAGAAACCCGTAGTACTTATCGAACATGAACAACAAGCACAAAGTGTCAAAGCTGGAATTCGATATAGAAATGGTGAACCATACAACACAACAATTTTGTGTACGTTGTGTTTGTGTTAAATTATTATGATAGATTTTATCCTTTCTTCTCACCAGAATTGATGGGAATCATGCCTAAGCTACAGATATTGACAATGAATTTCCCTAAATTGAAGCTTGTTTGGTCACCTGGGGCGCATTACACATCCGAATTGTTTCATGTAAGATGCGATAAAGGACTTTAAAACGATATTATAAGCAAATCTATGAGCAATCACCATCCTACTTACATACGAATCTTAACTTTACTCTTGTTTTTTATGTATTTCAAGGAACTCAAACGAGGCAAGCCACAACCTAATCCAGACGAAGCCATTTCCATTTTAAAAGAAGCCACCGGTATCTCCCTTTCCAAGTACAATCCTATACCTCACTCGTTTCTATCCAAGATGCCTGGAATGGATTCCAGGAATATTTATGCAATCTTGAATAGATGCGACTCCCTTGTGGACCTTGTGAAAATGTCTGAGTCAGAGTTAACTGAGATCCTTGAAAACGCCCAAACTGCCCAAGCCTTATATGCTGGTCTTCATAGCAAAGTTTTACTCGAAGGTGGAACTGAGTCCGGGAGCAAGTCAGCGAAGGCCGGTCCTTCCGGTAAGTCCACAGCATCGTCTGGTTTCCGCGTTGGAGTCAAAGATAGAGTGAAACGTAAAAGATGAATATTTTTTTTATCGCTCTAAATAAGTCGTAACGGGTCTGTCTGTGATACATTTCTGAATTTGTTCAGTATTACTCATAGGATAAAAACGTATAATATACTAGTAGTAATAAACAGAAATCAATTGTTGCAAGTTTCTCTGATTACTTTTCGGTTATGATTATTGTGTACATATTCTGAAGACATACCGCATATTTACTATAGATGTTTTGATGTTTTCATAGGTGCGTATTTGAATCATGGTTATGATCTGAGAAATAATATGCAGGTTTAAATCTTGGAAAGAAAGATATCCTTTTTCGAACCTATCGTTTCTAGTTTGGAAAGAGTCTTTATTTCAAGACCATTTTTGCTTGCATATTGTCGGGTAACATTTCAAATGGCTTGGGGCAAAGAAAGTATAAAAATAAGAAAATACTTTTATAGGATACAATTTGAAACAATAGATATTACTTCTTATAGTCTAATAAATACTGTTTAGTAGTGGGCAAGGGCTGGGGCGGCATAAGCTCCATAAGCTCCATAAGCTCCATAAGCGGCAACTGGAGCGACGGCCTTGGCGACTGGGGCGGCATAAGCGTGAGCGAGGGGAGCAGCGTACTGTAATGATTTTAAAAAATGTCATTATATTGGACTGTATAAAATATGCTAACCTACTGTGAAAACTTTGAAAATTTGAAATGGTGACTTACAGCAGCGTGGGCAACTGGAGCAGCATAGCTTCCGTAGACTCCTCCGTAAGCTACTGGGGCAGCGATAGCCTTAGCGACTGGAGCAATAGCTGGGGCAGCATACTATTTTTTAAAGATTCAAATGACATGGTTAGAATGCTGATCTACTATTTAAGCTTGAGCTCGTGTTTCAGTGCTTTGTTAGAGCAAGACTTACAGCTCCATAGACTCCACCATAGGCGACTGGGGCAGCGATGGCCTTGGCAACTGGAGCAGCGTAAGCGTGAGCAACTGGAGCGGCAAGGGCAGTCTGGTAACCAGGATATCCATAATAAGACTTAATTTAGTCAAATGGCAGGAACAAAAACCAGTTAAATAAATTTTCAAATCATGGTGCGCACGCGCTCTATCAATCGACTACTTTTTCCTTGCACAGAATTGTCACACTCTCGCAGGAATATTTTTAGAGCACAGGTAAAAAAATTCTTTTTCGCATGAAAATTTTTTCACAGTTAAAAAATATTCTTGTGGGAGGCGTTTTTTCGCACAATGATTCGATCACAAGGCTAGAATTTAGCAGGAATATTTTTATAAAATACTCACAGCAGCGTATCCATGGGTGTATCCCAATGGGGCAGCAGCGTAGGCAGCTGGAGCCACGACTCCGGCGGAGGCAGCGGCGATGAGGGCAAAGAAAACAACAGCCTAAGATCACAGTAAACACAGAAATTAGTAAAACAGTCGCTTAACAGAAATATTCAATCCAGTTTGTTGCTCAAAATTTTCAAATAGTTCCTTACGGAGTTCATGATGATTGGTTTTGGTGAGTTGAAAACTCTTAAAATTTGTTGGAAGAGAATGTTGGTTTGGTTGTGACTTCACAGAGATAAGAAGCTGAGTGTGCCTCATCGAATCGCATTGTGATGCTTTTATACTCTGGAAATTTGTTCGGAACCACCCTGTTCCCATGAATGAGGCACTGTAATAGTCATAACAACAGATTCTGTAACGACGATAATGACGAGGGTCCTGTAAGCAGGATTACATGCACACATATACGGATTACATCAGTTATATGCTAAGCGTTTATGCGTTTACCGTGTCAACATGTTTTTTTTTTCGCAAAGCAGGTTTTTATGTTACAAATAACGCCACACCGCCGCGGTGACCAACGTTACGCGTGGATTTTCATAGACACACACCTGCGTTATGTTATGTGGAGGTGCTCTGGCGCATAGGCAATAATGTCTTTGCTATGCAACAAAGAAACTTCATTCATTCTTGACCAAGCTGGTGCAGCGGGATAAACTTGGTTTGGATAACTCACTCACGCAGTCATATTTCCCAAATTTTGTATATTGACCATGGCTTATGGATACTGACAAGGCACCTGCTGGCTCAACAAATTTTTAGTAGGTGTGATGTTCACCGCCTCCCAAAAAATGATGTTTAGTTTGGTATTGAACAGAGTTAGAATTAGATGATGAACGCATCGGATCAAACTAAAGCAGCAAGGGATTTTTTAAAGTCTCAGACCCTGAATAAGGATTAACGATCGTTTAGGGGCTGACATTTTGTAGTCATTAAAATTCAAGCCCTATCAAATAAGAAGATTAAATATGCATACTGTAATGAGTTTTTTTCAGGGTGCCATATAGTCTGAGAAAATGAAATTAAAATGCAAATAATCTTATTCTAATTTCATTTGCTTAATAAATAAAGGCATAAAGAAATACTCAGCGTGAGGGTTGCTCGTATTTCATTAAATTGTTTTTCATTCCTTTGACACTTTCATTTTGATATTTTGACCAATCTGAATTTTTTATGCCATTTTCGTCATTATGTAGTACAGTTTCGCTCTTGTTTGCATGCCATTATGATTGTGTACTTTCGTGATTGCTTTTGAAGTTCATCTTCTCATATTTTGTTTATTTGCCTAATAAAAAGTAGCCAGGCGATTGTCGACATTGGAATCAGATCACTTTAAAAGATTTTTAAAATGTCTGAATGATGCAGGTCTATGTCACGAAGCTCGTCGTGATGTGCGTGTAGTTTTACCGTCCCATATCAACGTAATTGTAATCATTACTCCCTACCAAAACCTAAGCGTCAATCGTCATACGTTTTCTTTTACGTGCTGGGTAGTAGTAAATCCCTTGAACCCATAGTATAGTTTCAACAAAATGATAAACTGTCATTAGGATGACGCTGTTGTTGCAAGTTTTATCACAAACAACAAAAACGTGCATAAATCTCTCAGTCGACAGTCTCACGTCTATTTCGTAGCATTGTCTATGAAATATAATCCATTTTAAAGTAGCTCTTCTTTGCAGCAGACAAGCAATACCTTGCTCAGTTTTTCTATTTTGGGTATTCAGTTAAAATAATCCGCAGGCAAAAATTGATATGTCGTTCGGTTAATTTTTTTGTATCGTTGATTCGATTGGCCTTCGAGGAAACGGGCTTATATGATTTATTTCCTGATCAATTTAGTCCATGTGCACAGGTTAAGTCATAAGTATATGTTTTCGTGTGACCATCACAGTAAACTCCTGACAAATGGCCAATTTTCAAAAACATTGATAGACATACCGATTTGTTTTCATGCTTCCATTTCCATTCAAGTTCATTGTATTTTCGTCTCATTTTTTATAAAAGTTAGACCATGTATCATCATAATTTGATCATTTTGACCCCTAAAAGATGAATTTTGTTAGAATAATATTTCAAGAGCCATTTTTTGTCTTCTAAAATTACTAAACAATAGCGAAGCAATTTTTTTGTCAAGATAAAAATATTTGTTAGACAAACAAACTGCAAATTTTTGTATCCATCTTAGGTAGTGAATTTGTGATTTACGTCCAAGATAAAGACATGTTTTGGGAGAAATCAAGGCTAAATTAGCCGATGAAATAGTACACTCTAGCCAGCTTCCAATAATTTGCAAATACAAATTGGTTTGCTCAAAGCCACACAATGATGTATTATAACCGGAGAGAGACCTACTATTAGACTGTAATCAAGATGTATCAGGCAGGTTATTACCAGTTAGGAGTAATGAAGTGATAGGACTTAGCCCCCAGCTGAAGGAAATGAACAAACTCAATTGGCGAGGGTGGCAAAATCACGTATTCTATTGGAGCTCAAAGTTACTTTTTTATACTTTTATAGTACATAAACGTGAAAGTGTCAACGTCATCCGTCATGGTCATCTTGATCTGCAACATCCCTCCAATCAATGTACTTTTAAAAAGCACGTGTGTGTTTGACAAGTTTTAGCTTTTGGAAATCCCTATTTGGTTGAATGTTCAAAAAATAGATTAGATAAAGAAGGTAGGTATTACCGATAAACACTAGCCAATAATTTTTCTCTTCTTGTAAGCAAAAATTAGGCCATACGTCTTTGACCAAGCATTTTAAAAAGTCGGGATGTCATATTCTTCAAAAGAGCTCATTAAGGATAGGAATGTTTGCATTTCCTTTCATTTTTTCGCAAATTTTCGGTATGGCATGCGTTTACTTTTTACTGCAAATTATTTACTATTCTTCCTTCAGTCCACATCACGATTGAATAAGAACCGCAATTTTGTTTAATCGTGTTGGGATCATTCTTTTGGGTGTTGTCTAAAAATTAGTAAGAAAAAAAAGTGCAACAGAATGTATCAACTGTAAGAAACTATTTTAATCGTGTGTCTATGACCTTGTCATTTTTTATGAGTTATTGTTACATACATTTATAAAAGTCTCACGCTCTAATTGCTATCAACTTTCCGCTATCTGTGCGGTTTCAATTCATAACTGCATTACGATATATGTGCACTTTTTTGTCAATCAGAGGGTTATGAATTCTTGTATGCCATGTAAAATTTCATTTAAACTTACTACGTGGTCATGACCAATTTATTAGCGAAAAAAAAAGATCCGCATTAGGTGTAATTTTCTGTTCAAAATATTGAACATCTAGCTTAATTTCCCATTGTAGAAAAGAGTGAAAAAAAATGTACAAACGATGAATGAATGAACATAATTATGTGTATGAGTTTCAGTCTAAAACGAGTAAAATGACACTGCATGTTCGTTAATTATAGTTTAATAGAAGATTCCATTTGATGCAGTTTTGCGAGAGATTGTATCATAATTATTCCCATTTTCTTCAATTAAAGTTGCGTAATCGATCTAGTTTATAGTTCAATATCAACCAGAGTGTGTGTGCGTGGAAGCTGCAAGGGGGACGGATGAAAGTGGATATCAATCGTAAATGTTTTTTTAGTTACTTCGTTACTTTTTCTTGCTTACTTGATCCAACCAATATATTCTTCACCCATGAAAACGATATGTCACCTAGAAAAATGGCGGAACGCGAGTTTTATTTTATAACAAGGACTACCACCCACTCGTGTGTCTCGAAGGCCTGTCAACGTTGTGCAGGGATTTTGAAACTTCAGTTTAATGAAAGTGTCTTTATCAAGTTTACTTGCTGCGGTGCGTTACACCTTGCCCCACAAGGGATAATGAGTGTGTCATCATTTTCAACGGTATTTATGTTACGTTTGCAACAATGGAAAGGTGGAGTCGTTCGCAGTAGCGCAGACCAATATCACCTGACCATTTACTCATATCCAATGAGTTTGAGAAACTGAAATTTAATGTAAAATGAGCAAATTTAATGATCCAAACTATCTAATGAATGCAATGAATGGACTGGGAGGATTGTCTACTTTGATTCAAATCAATCACTCACGTGTACTTTTAATAAATTTGGAAGCATGGATTGTATCAATACACTTCAATTCAAACAGTAAATTACCCAAGTTGATATCAAACGATTTGGTGGGTTAATTGGTAAACGTTTCTGGGTCTGATGTCAAGAATTGGAGCTCTGAGCATAATTTATTGCAATAAACTTGCATTGAAAAATGTTATAATTGTGACATTTGAAGTCTGAACTATTCAACGAATGCAAATATATTTTTCATCGAAATACATTTTTCGAATGAAATTGCATAAATCCTGCCGAAAGTTTCAGTAGAAAATTTGTGCCTATTTTAGTCTTGCGAGCTATAATCAGTCAGGTACTTCATTTCTAACTTTTAAAAAAATGCCAAAAGATGTATGAAGTAGTCACCTCACTAGCAGCATAGGCGCTTCGAGTACTGTAATATGTTGATTGATACTAAATGATATGTGCCACGGGACATGATATGGGTCAACAAGTAAAGTGTTTTCCTGTTCATGGTTTTCAATGTTTTTGATGCTACGCCTACTTTTTCAGGAAAAAAATGAAAGGGAACAAAGAATTTATTGCCGTGTGTTGCACTGAAATGGTCACATGAGATATGCACAAACCGCTCTTCATTCAGTTGAAACTATCGGCGTTTTCTGGAATGATTCGGTCGCGATAAAAAAAGTAAAAGTTGTTCCTCTGGTTTTGATGATACTTACTATGAATGAATGATATTCCCATGGAAAAGATTTGGCAATTTTCCGAGGATTTTTGCATCGAATTTCAAAACTAATGAGTGGGCGACCGGCAACTATTATTTAAGTAATTCTAGTCTATATTGCAACATAAAACAGCTTTTTGTAGGCGACATATGCTATTTGCTGGTAACTTTACAGCATTAAATGCAAACAAATATGGGGAATCAGAAACGTCATTTTTTTGTCTTGAGGTACCTATTTGCTGGCAACAGGTCATTTGGCAGATATAGCGCTAACTGCACTTACTCAACGCAAGTTTGATGGATGATCGTGATCGTCAAACCTTTAGGCAGGGTGGAGGCGATGCTACACTTGTGACCAATAAAACTAATAACGCAATCGACAATATTATTGATCGATGAAGACAGTAATAGACAGAGTTCCCTTAACAATAAAGACTGATAGCATGCGAGCAAACGTAAAATAAATAGTTCAAGTATCAATATCATGATCAATAACATGCTAGTAACATGTACTATAAAATGATGATGTCATCTGAACTTGCTGGTGAAGAAGTTGACTCGATCTACAGTGTGTGACAGTTTGAATCATATTAATTAGCCGAAAATTTATTCATCATTAGTTCGAATTTTGAGGGTTCGAAAGGGATCAAGATCTCTAGTGGGTAGAAATGAAATCATGTCAGATAAGATATAAATTTGATTGTGGTGACTTTTGTGCAAATTAATCCAAAGACAGCTTTTAATTATTTTGTAGGTCCTGCAACCAAACCCTTGGAATAAATAGACGGCTAAATGTCACACTGCCAAGAAATGAATATGTGTTATTGATCACTGCAACTGTTCAAATTTGCACTATTTTTTTCTGCCTGCACAATAATTAGGACTATAGTTGCCTAGAAAACGTTCATACAAAAGACTATATTCTCTCAAGTTTTTTTAATGCTAATTTTCTGCATTTGGTAATCATGTTTTAGAATTGCTTTGTACACGTCGTTTCCTAGAAGACACACGATAACACAGTTTTAATACTGATCAAAGGCTTTGTAGGGGCAATCGTTTCCATTGAGAGACGAGACACTTTGTCACGGTCTTCTGATGTTTCTTTTAAGCCTCAAAATTAAAAATGGAACAAAAAATGTTCACATCATCAGTATCCACATCTAGCAGACGACCGACCGCAGGCCGCAACTACCGTCACGTGTTAACTAACGCACATTCTGAGAACGTTACACAAAAGGTGTAACCTTGAGCAAGATCAAGGATTCCCTTTCTAATGGGTTTCAAAATAAAAGCCTAAATCTAAGGGAATTCATGAAGACCGAATCGACACGCTTAGTCTTTAATTTGTAAGGTGCGTTTGCCACATTGTTATAGTATTCGTTTCGCAGTTGTAAAAAAGGATTCATCAAAAGGATTTTTGTTCTCTCTTTTGTATCAAATCAACTATTGGCCACAAGTGGTTTATCTAAAACTATTTACTGATTGTTTCTCTGATTATGTCATTTAAAATGTTTGTTGTGATGTATCCGGGTTTACATTCATGAACTTACCAAATTACCCATTTTGCACTTGAGCTTTATATTGGATTTTTTGTGATAGGCAGACAATTTGTTTGTAACTTTTTTCCTAACCAATGTATTCACAATGAAAGTCACAATAGAGGGTGTAGGTGGTACAGGGCTACAAAGTCAAAGAAAAATGTTATTCCATTTTTGATTAAGCTTTATAAAGTGTAGTACCTCTATTAGCCTGTCGCATGAGAAAACTATTGCTCTTGTAGTAAGTTAATGACTTGTTTGTCACCCTATTTTTCTGCCTTGAAATTGATTAGTACATAGTATGGAATCTCGAATAAATTATTCATTTGCAGCGTCTTTAGAGGTACATATTTGAGAAGATTTGCAATGCAATGCTTCACATTGTAGACTTGTAGACTTCGGAAGATTTTTTTCGCATTATTTGGCAGCAGGAATAGGTCGGTTACTGGTGGAACGTTGCTCTAAATAATCTTAGTCTTTGGCTTCTTCACTGTGAAAGACCTTCCCATCAGAACGCAGAAAAAATAAGACACATACTTTTGTAATCTATAATCGATTTTTCTCACAGGAAGTCATCCATTTGGCGATGTATAGGACAAACTATTTACATCACGGTAAAATTTGCCTACTTTATGTCTTTCGATGATGGGAAAATTATTGTATACTAAAGTTCACTAGCTCAAAGAGAAGAGCGCCTGGAGTTCAACAAAATACGGTGACTGTAGAGGTGTTCAAATCAAAAACAAGATGCAAGAGGTTATAAATTGAGACGGATAGGAAAAAGGACAAACAAAAATGCTGACAATAGCATTCCAGTTTTGATCATTTGCTGCTTTGTTCTTCTGGGTTTTTGCTCAAAGGAAGATCAAAGAGTTTTGCGAGACGAAGCGTAAGCGAAACCAATAACGAGGCAGAGACGCTTCGCATTTTAATGGGTCCTGAATCTTTTCGTGATCTTCACACATCCTCACTCTCGGCGAAAATTGACGTACATAGTCACAGCTGGCTTAATAAGATTCTCACGGACCTTATGGCTTTTTCGTCTCTTGGCATGGATATACAATGAAATCGTTGTCCTGTCTTGACGTGTCAATTTATGGGACTTGTTTAGTTTAATTTATTTTCCACTTAAAGGTCCTCTTTCTATCACCACGTAAATTTTAGGTATGCATATAACCATACTTTTAAGTAAACCCATTGCAAAGAGCGTACCGTAATACTATGATTCAAGAAAAAAAATGTTTGGAACTTCCTCTTCTCCACAGTTACAGCAAATTTCTTAGGAATAACATTAAATTTTAAAACCATTGCTCATGTTTCTAAGGGAATCGTAACAAAGTTTCATGGAGACAAAATTGCTTTGTATGTAAAATGACGAAATATTCCGTTGAATTTATACTGCAGTATCTGCGAGGTAACATTTGTTAAGGCTATCGGTATGGTTAGACAAAAGCCATATACTGTCGTTAACAATACAAACCTAAGGCAAAATATTGCACTTGCCTTAGCTTTTGCACGTTTGCTACTATTTACATGTGAATGCAAAAGTAACTGAGGACTTCACAAGCAAGAAACTGAGGCTGGAATATCTCATGGATTCAGAAGTTTCACTCAGTAGCTAGCTATTAAACTCGATTTTACTCCAAGTACTACGACGGTAGGCCTCCAGTTTTTGATCGTCTTAAACGTTATTATCTCATACTATTCATACAAAA
The DNA here is from genome assembly GCA_019593645.1 of Akabosia matsudoensis. Lineage (NCBI taxonomy): Eukaryota > Metazoa > Arthropoda > Collembola > Entomobryomorpha > Paronellidae > Akabosia > Akabosia matsudoensis. Next base: position 529 of record VICI01001067.1, on the reverse strand, counting down.
ATGGAATTATGTGAAATAAGTGATAGTTATTGTCACATCACATGATTCAAGGTAATAATAATGAAATTAGTATAAACATAAGCTATGCGCACAGGTATGAAAAAAGTCTGTGATGATGATAGTCCGATTATTACTTGCTTTGCATCGTTATGTTTTCTCATTTCCATCAAGTCAACAGAAGACAATCTCTGTATGACGTGTGCATATTATAATCGTGACACATCAAGTTTGGTGTTTCATGTGGTTATTTTGTGCGTATTAAACAGAACAATTTGAACAGGGCTTCGTTTTACTGTTATTATAATACTTATATATAGTTTCTTTGAGGATTTTCGAAAAACGAACATTCGTTTCAAAACAGCAAAAAAGGCCCGATTCATGGCCAAAATCATTTTGAATGCCTAATTATGGACGAAAAAAGTTTTATAATGAAAAATAATCACTAAAGTTAGTTAACTAATTTAATTATTGCAGTTTTTATAATACTTATACAAAGTTATTTTGAGGATTTTTAAAAGCGAGATTTCCA